>JAQZBX010012934.1:0-40526 GCA_029593785.1 Cabassous unicinctus
GGGAATTCAATACTCTTGGTTATTCTGTGAATCTCTACCCACTGTGAGAATGTCCCATGAACATTTGAACAGCTTTACATACCTTATATGTATGCACTGGTGAACTTCCTCCCATATATCCCCCATCACTGACACCCAACACTAATGATCCTCCCCTGACACAATTATAACCCTTCTGTGATCCCAAACCTCTTCAAAAGTGAAGCCAAGAATATCATCAAATATTATACATAGGAAAATGAAATAATAATTTTAGGTTTAAACATAAGGAATAAAATACATAATAAATTAGTAAAACTAAAACTAAAGTAAAATTTTAAAAATTGGGATATTAAAAAAAAAAAGTATTTAAAAATTTTTGTCTTACATTTTCCCTTTCATCACTATATCTGTTGTCCTGTATGTACAGTGACATTTTCTTTCATTTCTTTCCCAGTGTATTACTTTTTTTTCATTTTGTCTTCAAAGATGTTTTAGGTCACAGTAAAGTCACATATAGAATATAGGGGACTCCCTTATACCCAACATCCTCCTCCTTTTCCCACTTCCCATATTAAAAACATTTTTATGTTTTGATGGTACATTTGTTACAACTGATGTTCAAAAATTTAAACATAGATAATAACCATGGCCTGTGGTTTACATTATAATTTATATTTTAGACCATACACTTTTATAAATTTTTGATGACATTTAACATGGCCTGTATCCAACATTGCAAGATCATTCAGAACACTTCCATTGCCCCCTAAATACCCTCTCTTCCATCTATTCTATTGCTCCCTCCCCCTCCACTTGGGGCCCACAGTGACCACCAGGCTTTACTCCTTTAAGGACAAGGTTCACAATTACTTGTAAGAACACTGAAGGCTTGACACACTGGTTTGTCCTCCCCTATTAGAAAGCACCCATGCTCTCAAGACACTCACCCTTCTGATTGAGAACATATCAGGCCTCCCCAGGATGGGAGTCTAACTCTTTCCCACTCATTGTGTGGGTCTCCACCCACTGATACAACACACTATGATAGAATGATCACTTGCACATTCTCTAGAAGTCTGCCCAAGGTGAGTCCTGTCCCAAATGTACCCCCACCCAACACCCTAAACCAGTAACTCTTGCCTGTCATATTGCCAAAAGAGCTTTCCTAACATTGTAGTTTCAACCATATACCCAGCAAACCCGTGTTCACATGCCACCTCCCCCAACCCTCCCCCCAGTTCCATGGACCGTTCAATCTATCCTCCCCACCCTGCCTCCTGTCAAACTTGCACCACCAAACACAATAGTGTCACTACACCCCTATCATATCCCTTCACTGCACAAGTGCTCACTCCCACCTTATCATAGATTTCTCCCATATGGGCATTGGGTCACAGCCTTCTTCTCCTGTTCTATTTCCTGTTAACCTGTCTTCCAGACTCTAGCTTTCTGAGTCTGCTCGATTTGCTCAATTCATATCAGAGAGATCATGTAAAATTTGTCCTTCCATGTCTGGCTGGCTTTGATCAACATAAGGTCCTCAAGATTCATCATTGTTGTCCCATGTGTTAGTACTGTATTCCTTCTTACAGCTGAATAATATTCCATTTATGTATATACCACATTTTGTTTATCCATTCATCTGTTGTAACTCCACTTTTTACTTCCTACAGGATCTATAAGGCAAATGCACTAAATGTATTGATAAATCCATGGTTTTGGACTCATATGTATAAACATATAATTCATGACAAAAGCTACATTAAGTTGGGGGGATGGAGGACTATAGGAACATAATTATTATATACGATTGAGGTTAAGTTGGCATCTAATGAGACTATTACAGGTTTAAGGTGTTCAATATAAGCTCCATGGTAACGACAAAGAAAATATCTGAGAAAATGCTAGGTCATAAAGAGAGAAATTATAGTGCATGTTACCAGGTTCAGAGGATGAGGGGAATGGGGAGTTAATGTATAATGGATGTAGGGTTCCTGATTTGGGAGGTGGAAAGTTTTAGGAAAGGAAGGCGGTGAGGGCACTGTAGCATAGTGAATGTGATTCATCCCACTGAATGCTATGCTTGGAGGAGGGGGTTGAGATAGGAAAGTTCATGTTGTAAACATGTTCTCCCCCAAAAAAAAGAGCAACTGAAGGGACAGTGACAATTAAGGCAATATAAGGTGTCCCAGACAAGACCTAACAAGGGAAGAGAGCAGGCTCAAAGGGGAATTAATGAGACATGAAAAATTGGAATATAAACTATAAGCTTTATATCCATATTAAATTTCTTGAGCTTGAAACTGGATTTAAGGTGGATACATAAGTGAATCTCCTTGTTCTTAGGAAATGTGCATGACAGTATTAAGTGATCAAGGAGCATGATGTATGCAATGTATAATCAAGCATTCAGAAAATGGATCAATAAATATATAGAGAGACACAGGCAGACAGACAGGTACATTGATGGATGGATCGATGGATGGATGGACGGATGGATGGATGGATGGATAGATGGATTGACGTCCAGATAGAATGATATGGCAAATGTGGCAAAATGTTAAAATTAGTGGATCTGGGTATCTAGACAGGTAAAGATATGTTGGGGTTCTCTGTATGGGGTTTGTATTATTTTTGTTACTGTCCTGTGAGGTTTATTTTTTATTTTTTTGCAGTGATTTTTTAGGAGGTACTGGGGATTGAACCCAGGGCCTTGTACATGGGAGGCAGGCACTCAACCACTGAGCTGCATCCAGTACCCTGTCCTGTGAGTTTTAACTATTTCATAAAAGTTTAAAATAAAAAATAAACTTAATGATCCTAAATCAACTTATAAAAACCCTCAGAGCCCACACTTGTCCCGGGATCTCTGGTTAAATATGACCTCTGAAATATCAAAATTAACTAACTGTCATAAACACAGTCATATTTGAATCACCAGCAGTGATCATCAAGTCAAAGGCAAGTTAGGACAAAATAAAAATAAAAAATTTCTTATGACCCATAACATACTATTTAGGACTTTGTAACTTGAACATCTTCTCCTTCACAGACACTCTTTCAACCTTGGGTGTCAGAATTAAATATTATAGGTATCTTATTTAAATGCAAATTTATTTCCAAAATCAATCTTATTATCCATGGTAAGATTAAGAGTCAATATATGTTATAAATCTAGTGTTAAAATTGCACACTATTTAAGAGCAAATATGATTATTTGTAATTCATTCACTAACTAGAGAAAAATTTCTGGAAATACATTCTCATTTCCTGGTCCTTCTTTCATAATGAATAAATTTTTCATCTACTAAATGTGTCCTTTTCAAATATCAGGTAATTTTCTGACTCACCAATGTTTCATCAACCAGAGTTTTCTATACTAGTGACTAATAGTGTGTCAATTGGATGCACTCCCAGGGTTTAGATAGCTTTTCTTGATGATCTCGATTTTCAGACAATCTTAAGAAATTTTGTTCCACTCTTATTTCTCTAGGCTCAAGGGCTTTTTGCAGGTTCATGTAGTGGTGAGACTTTGTGACAGGTTTCATCCCCTCACCTGAAGTCATGTGTTCCAGAAGGAGTAGTCCTGTAGATAATCTGTACCTTAAAACACTGCATGAAAAGCAGATATCTAAAGTTGCTGCAGGGAAAACAGGAGAGAGTTGCACCCTTTAGAGCAATGCTTAACCAGTCCTGCCTTCTTCAGTCTGGGCTATATACTGGTCGAGAAGTAGAATATTAAGAGAACTCTCTTGAACACAGTAGTGTCCATCTTTAACATCTTTTGGAAACAGTGTGCCTGAGTTGGTTAAAAAGAAAAAGAATTTAAATCTGTATGGGCAGATTCTTCTATTTCTTAGTAAGATATCTGAAAGTAAATATATATGTTAAATCTCTGCAGAGAAATCCTCCTTTCTATTTATATTATGAAGGAAAGAATAAAGTCAATCTGTATTATTAGAGGAGGACATGGATCTAATCATAACAAGCAAAAGGCACAGCATTTTGTACTACATCTACACAAACACATGCACACATCAGTTTGATATTTATCTGTAATTCTTCAATCAAATATTTTCTCTTAGCTATTTATTAAAGTAAACTTTATGAATATTAGTTTTGCTTCAGGTGATAAGAAGCTAGCTTTCCTTACTCATTGACAGGAAACTATAAAGTTGGACTGTTGATAATCTGTTCAAATGTTAAAATTTCCAGCAGCTCTGCCCATGTGTGTCTAGAGAAGCACTACTGAAGAATGTTGAACTTATTTGTCCTTGAAGTAGAGACTAGAATTTTTAATTATTTTTCAACACATTGAATAAATTGATTATTTGCTATTATATATATAATACCAAAGTCTTTTCCATTAGTCCAATCCCAAATATCACCTCATAACATTAATTTCACAAAATATCACTGGACATTTTCAAAGTAAAGAAAATGCTAACTAATAACTTTTAGTGATTTTTCGACCATTTTTCAGTGTGAGCACTTTTCATTTATTCAAAAAATGTATGTATTTTGAAGTTCTGCTTTAGGTACTAGGGAAAGAGAGAGGAACAATAGTCATCCTGCCTTCTTCCTTAAAGCTTAGATGAATGGGGGGCATGGATGTTAAGATACAAATACCTACATGGTGCATAAGTACAATTTCTTCTCGTAATAATTGTGGTAACTCATGATTATTGAGGCAGACCATGTTCAAGCATTGTTCTAAACATGTTACATACATTGCTCTTTTAATCTTGACTCCAATCCCAGGTATTTTTATGGTCCCTATTTTTACAGATAGAAAACTGAACACAGCAGTGTTCTGTAAATTGCATTGGATCAAAAGCTAAATACGTGGCACAAGTGACACATGAACATAATGACTCTGCATAACCTCTTAAGTGCCATGCTAGACTGGCACTCTTAAGAGCTCCTTATACCTGTGGATCAAGGACTTCTTCCTTAAGCAAGAAACAGATAAGAGGTGGCTTAAAGAATGAGTAGGAGTTTAGAAAACAAGAGGTTTCCAAGAGCTTAGATGAGAATGAGTTTGCCATAAGAAAGAGCTGAGAGAGGAAAGTAACATTATGGTTAAAGTGGTTTGTGAGATGAGAAAGAGGGTTAGGTATGAGCCACATCATGCAGGTCTGTTGAGCCCATCTTGAAGAATTTGATTCTTCCTTATTATACTGGAAAGACATTGACAAGCATCAAAACTTAGATTGTGTGATGTTATTTGTGGTGAAACAATGTAAATAGAGAGGTTGGATGCATAAGAGACTATTGCCAGAATCTAAAAGAGAAATGACAGTGTTTTCAATTATAGCAGTGGTAGAGGAAATTTTAAAAATTAAGATAACAGAAACAAATTGTTTCCATCAAAATTAAGGTGATAAGTTAGGTATTAGGGCTGAGGGAGATGAAGGTGCCAATGATAAATGTCAGATCTCTTATATAACAAACTGGGAGTTTGAAGAACCTTCTCACTAAGATATAGAAAAAGAGGAAATCTCTTTTTCTCATTCTGATATTAGCCAAATAGTTGTATTTTATAAGTACCAAGTAAAAGAATATGGTCACTGTATCAAGATACCTAGTTTTATATAGAATCATAAAGTTATGTCAGTTTAGAACCAGATCTATTCCAAACTCTCAAGTTTACTTGTGAGAAAATTCAGGCCCCAAGTTTAAGGGTGGCCCCTCTAAGGTCACCTGGAAAAAAATATCTAGTATTAAATGCATCACCATAATAGAATCTGCAACAAAATGCCAGATTAATTGACTGCAATATTAATGTCCACTGAATTTTAAAATTAACATAAATTCTCTCCCTCTGATTACTTCATTAAATTAATCCAGTATTAAACTCTTTAGAAAGTCTGTGTTGAAAAATTTCCCTCCTTCTTCTTCTTCTTTTCCCTCCCTTCCTCCTCCCCTCCTCTATTCTCTTCTTCCTCCTTTCTTTCCAACCTCCTTTATCATTCTAGCTTTAGACATTGAAGGATTATGAACTGAAGCAACTATTGTTCTCTCCAAGGCTCTACTCTGCTTGGCTTTACTGACCACTCAAAGCTGGAGGTCATGCCATCAGAAGTTGTCACCATCTTCTACCTAATCATGTTGGTGGGTAACATGGCTATCAAACTTGCATCTCTCTTGAACTCCCATCTCCATACTCCAATGCATTTCTTCCCCAGGAATTTATCTTTCCTGGATCTATGTTTCACCACCAGTATCATCCCCCAGGTGCTGTTCAACTTGTAGAGGCCTGACAAGAGCATCAGCCATGGGGACTGCATCGTTCAACTCTAGGTTTACATGGGGCTGGGCTCCATGGAGTGCCTTCTCCTGGCGGTGATGTCCTATGATGTTTTATGGCCATTTGTACACTCTTGCATTCTTTGGTCATCATGAGCCCTCATCTGTGCCTCAGGATGGCCTGGGGCAACTGTTTGGCTAACTCTATAGTTTTATGTACACTCACCCTGCAAGTTCCTCGATGGGAAAACAATATTCTGGATCATTTCTTGTGTGAGTTGCCTGCTGTGGTCAAATTAGCCTGTGTAGACACCACAACAGCTGAATTGTCTCATTTTGCTTTAGGTATTGTCATTTTCCTTACACCCCTCATGTTTACTCTTATATCCTATGGCTACATTGCCCAAGCTGTGCTGAGAATGAGGTCAAAAGTGGGCCAATGAAAGCAATTAATACCTGTGGGTCTCATCTTACTGTGGTGTCCATCTTCTATGGAACTATTATCTTCATGTACCTGTGGCCAGGTAACAGTGCCTCCCAGGACCAGGGCAAGTTCCTCACCCTCTTCTACACCATTGTCTCAACTCCCTCATCTACACTTTAAGGAACAAGGACATGAAGAATGCACTGAAGAAGCTGATGAGAGTTGAACACAAAGATGCAAAGATGATGAGGAATTGGTGGTGATGGAAAATATTAGTGACTAAGGCAATGCAATATACTTTCTAGTTGTCTTCAATTTTAGATATTTTGGATTTGTATCTAATCTCATAACGTGCATGAAAAATTATTTGAAGATATTCTATGTCAGCTTTTTTAATAGGCTGAAAGGGATTTTTATTCCTTCCTAAATGGATATCACAGTGCTAATGAAAATAGTCAAGAGTTAAAAGCATAGAATCTACATGTACATTAAGTAGATGGAACTTAGGTTGAATTTAAGGATTCTCTAAGATCCCAATTTAGCAGACAATATCCAGGTGAAAAAGAACATGGCAAAACTATAGAGGTTGAAAGCTAGCATGGATACAAATAGAAAAAAGAATGTAAGTAAATAATCTCAGGGAATAAATGTGGGTTGAAATATGAAGACCAGATTAACCAATCATTAAATAAATATATATTGAATATCTACTCTGTGGAAGGCACTGTGAAAATCCACCTCCTGTGTTTGACTAATATATGGTCAATATTTGTTAACTACTTCCTTGCTTTAGCAAAGATATATAAAATAATTAATATATTACTTAATCCCTCTTCCATTAGCATCAGTCACTAGCTAATAAGTAGCTAAGAATTAAAAGCAGTCCAAGAAAGAAACCAATTATATCAATTGCCTTTCAATACACTGAAGCTAAAAATCCATATAAAACCCATTTATGTCTGACCTAAATAAAGAAATGTGTGGACTGACATTTTTCAAATACATCTTACTGTTTCTTTTTTTTTTTGCAAGGACTCTTAAATGCATTTGACTGATACATAGCTTAGAAACAACACAGCACAATGATCACACATCAGAATTCTCAGAAATTAAATTTCTATTAAATTCCTTTAAAGCCAAATATTGTAAATGTCAAAATTATTACAGACTGTTAATAAAAAGATATATAAAAGCATTCCTCCTAAACCATTCCCAGTTAGTATGGGACTTAAATATGTGCATAAATCTGTGCTAACAGATTATTTCTATTTTATTTAGATATATGTCATAGGTTAGATGGGGCTTACATCTTCTTAATAAATGATGATTATTGTAAAATCTTTTTTAAAAGTTGAAAAGACAATAATGCACTAAGTATTCAATAAGGGGGACTGTAGAAGATGTAAGAAAGAATTCTTTCCCACAGAGAGACTTGGAAGCCTTATCATTTCCCTAATATAAATATCTCAGTGATTCATCTAGTGAATTCTTCATTACTAAAACAACTGGGATTGGAAGACATGTAGATGTGTTATCAAATATATTTAGCTATCAAATTCTCAAAAATCAAAGACAACTCATACACTAATCTTTCTGATGCCTAACAACAAATTCACACCTATGAGACAAGCTGTCTGAACTTATGAGAAAATGCTGGCTTTTTACATGAACAAGTAGAGATTTAAAATGAGAAAAAGTAATCTAAAATCTATGGACCCCAATATGTATAGCTATACAGCATGAAATAGGTAATTAAAGTTACCTGTTAAAGGTAAAATAAATCAATCTATGGATGGGTCAGATTAGGTTCCACAATGTTATCATTTAAGATAACAAGATAGGTGAAAAGTGGCCCAAAATCTGTTTACTGGAAATGCTTTTTTTGCTTTTCATTGAGAATTAAAATAACATCAATCTGATACATTTTCCATCGAGGCAAAAATGTCACAGGTTTCCCATATGGCATAATCTTGTACATCTCCTTAGCTATCTTAAATATACCTTAACTCACAAGTTTAGCTGTGTCTCCTTGCACAAGTTACTTTCCTTCTCTGAACCTCTGTTTTCTCATATGAGATAGATAGAATAGCTATTGAGCAGAAGTGAAGGTTAAAAGAGGAAAAATTAGATGTAAAACAGGTAGGGAAGTCCTTCATAAACAGTAGTTTAAATTCCTTCTCTTCACTTGCCTTCATGCTCACACACACACATTGGGGGGAAAAACTAATTTCTTTCTTGAAAATGAGAGAATTGAATTTGTATAAAGTTTGTGTCTTCAATGGAGAAACTTATATTTTAACATTTAGAACAAATTAATTAGTCGCAACCTAAGCTGAGCCTATAATTCAATTACTTATTGCTTAGCATAAACATTTTTTTCAATTTTATTAAAGCAGTTATACATTTACAGAGATATCATGCTGAAATTACAGAGTTCCCATGTATCCCCTCACACATACACCGTTTTCCCTACTATTAACCTTCTACATTAATACAGTATCTTTGTTACAATTGATAAAACTGTACTAAAATTATATTATCAACTATAGTACATACTTTACATTAGGGTTCACTCTTTGTATCATACACTTCTATAGTTTTGCGTGTATTTTTTTATTCTGGTAACATATATGCAGACTAAAATTTCCCATTTTAACCATTTTGAGTATACTAATCAGTGGTGATAAATACTCACAACTAGCCAAAATATTCATCCTTTCCTCCAGTAAAGTTCCTACCACTCTTTCTACTTTGGAGAACCCTTCACCAAAGTCAATTACTTGATAGTCCCTCTCTAAACCATAGAAGTCCATGTCAGAACACAAGACCCAGGCCTTCTTGTTTAATAATCTAGCTGTAGGACTATGAATGAATGATGAGATGAAGGAAACAAAATAGATTGTAATGGTTCTATGCTCTTAAACAACTGTCAAAAATGGGGGAAGAAATGGGAGAGTATATGGAAAAATAAAATAAACTTCAAATTGGAGATTGTAGGAAACAGAGGGGATAAGGAGGAAGAGAAATTTCAATATCAGTAAAAATATCTTAAAAAATAAAGGAAAGATAACTATTAGAACAAAAACACAAACTTTCCTAAATGCTAAAATTTACACCACTAAAAGGTAGTTATATCCCCAGACCAGATAGAAAAGGACTATATATGTGTGTATCTGTAGTTTTATATATAAAACAATATGACAAAACTAAGGCCAAACATATTGATCATATCAATAGCTATTACCTCATCTATTAAGACAAAAAGATTTTCATATTGATTACTGTGGCAGTTTGAGATTATTTATGAATTCCAAAAAGAGATATTGATTATGTTTGTAAACTGGCCTGTTTCTCTGGGTGTGATACCTTTTGGTTGTATTAGATTCTGCTGAGATGCCTTTGATTAAATTATGTTAAGATTAGGGCTTTGATTCGACCACATGATTAGGGTGACTAAGTTTAAATCCCTGCCTCCTTTGTGGGCTATATAAATGGACACTCAATAAAAGAGAAAATAGAAGAAGTAGATACACAGAAGTAGATACACAGAGAAGATACACAGAGGAAGGGAGCTCCATAGACATGGAAGAGGAGCCTATGGCCCCAGGAAGAGAGATGAACCCTTTGCCTAATAGTTCACAGCTGAAGAGAACAGAGCAGCTGAGCCCTATGCCATCCTACAACTGAGATTGGAAGATGCTGAGCCACAGAGCCTTAAGAGGAATGAGGAAGGCTGAATCCTCACAGAGATTGGGAACAGACTTGGGTGAGGAAGTACCTCTTATGGTACCTTGAGTTGGACTCTTTAGGGCCTTGTAACTGTAAGCTTTAACCCAAATAAATACCCTTTATAAAAGCCAATAGATTTCTGGTACTTTGCATCAGTAACCCTTTGGCTGACTAATACAACTAGCCAAGTAAAATCCAACACATTTGTATTGGGAAAAAATTTAGTAAGTATTGTTCAAACCAAAAAATGAAACACCATGCAGGAAACACTGCTAATCAGCAAACCAGTGCCTTGCTAGTCAGCACTTTTCATATTTCAGAAGGAATGATGACAACTAGAACAGTGGGAACTTTGGGAATGTTTTGTCACAAATAAGAACAGATAGGGTACTGCCTGGGGAGTGTTGTGTTCCTTCTTGAGGAGGCTGGCCACTTCCTCAGGAATTGGTGAAGTACTTACAAGTTGACATCCATAGTATCAAGTTCATTGATTATGAGCTCAATAAAAGGAATAGTCCCTGGTTAGGCCAGCTGAGGTTCCACCCTGGGAGAGAGTGCTCCGCACAGGCATTGTTTTCAATCATGACTCTGGTATCCGCTGCTGATTCGGGACTTCCCAGCTGAAAGCTAGATGTTGGTGAGGTTGTATGTAAGAATGCTCTATTTTTCTGTTATTTTGTGGCTTTGTTCAATATTGATTTAATCTTTTGATTGATTATGCTATTCTTGTTTCTCACTCTAATTGTCAGTATAGACTTATTAAACTAGGTATGCATATATATATGTATGTAGCATCCAGTTGGGACCCTTGCTGGAAGTGGGCCAAGTAAGTTGGTATGGCCTTTGGTGTGGTGAGCTTATGAATGTATGTATGCATATCGTGAGGGATTGGGATATGGCAGGTGGACTTCTGTTTATAAACAATCCTCTGCTTATTTCATATTATTTCAATTATTAACAAAAGTTCACCAACTAAATATATATACTTATATTGCATCCAATCAGGGCTCTGGCCAGACGTGAGCCAGGTAAGTTGCTGTGTCTCCTGTGTTTGGTGAGCTTATATCTATATGTATGTATATTGTGAAGGATGATGATGCAGCAGTTGGATGCCTGTTTTTAAACAATCCTTTGCCTATCTTATATTCTCCTAAATATTAACAGAAGTTTAATAAAATAAATATATGTCTGTGTATTGTTTCTTATGCTTGAGTTAATTAAGTCATTGTATCAATCTATATACATATATATTTAGCAAAGCATTAGCAAAGCATTTTATCTAGCAGATCAACAATGTTGTGGACAAGAGATATACCTAATAAAAGAGATTCACAAGGATTTTTTCAATGGTAAAAAATATGCCAGGCAAGTACAAATAAAAAGAAAGCAGGGGTTATAATCTCAGTATCTAACTAAGTAGCATTCAGACCAAAAATCATTAAAAGACATGAAGGAGGGCACCGAATAAGGTAAATGATGAATTTACAATTAAAGCATACCAGTTGCTAGTATTTATTCATACTAATAACTTGCATAAAGTACAAACTAAAGGAAACACTAAGAGAAATAGAAACACATGAAAATAAATTTAAGGTAAACAAAAAAAAGCATGGCTCTAGAAACCTGTAAAATATACTCAGTAAGGAAAATATCCTGGAAATATATTTAACACTAATCTTAAAAACAGAGTAAGTCTTCTTTTCAAATTCACATGGAAATGCACATGAAGATTCAAGAAAATTGATCACATTAGGCCACAAAAGAATGCGTCAATACACTCTCAAAAATAGATATAAACAGGATTAAAACAACTTGAAAATTGTTATGTTCAGCAGTGAATCAATTTCAAACGAATGTTTTTTTTTTCCATATTTCCTGATTTCTATTAACAGTGTCTTAAAGTTTCTTTTTTTAGAACTTAGACACAAAAATGAAAAATGTAAAAAGATTTTTGAAAGTCTCTCATACTAATATAATTATAATGAATTAATCTAACAAATGTGCAAAATGTTTCATTAAAAATTATGCAAATATATGACTGAAAGAAAGACCTGAATACTTGGAGATACATTTTATTTATTATATATGCTTATATAATATTATATTTGTACATATGTATATTCATATTCATATATGTGAAATAAACCTCTGTCAAGTCATTTATGAATCAGGTAGAAAATTCATATGAACCATTTAAAGAATATAGTTTCAGCCTCACTCCCATCATCTGGATAAAATATAGGAAATCACTAGTACTTTAGAAACCTCCTGTAGACTTACGAGGAAAGGGTTGAAAATCATCTTCCCTTATTCAGGGGAAAATGGCCTCTGGCTTTCCTTTTTCTAGCCCTGTTTTCCATAGAAAACTAGGATAAGACAAATTTAGAGTGTTAGTCATGTTACCAGACATCACTGCTTACAATAAAAATGACCCTGAAAGACTGACGTCAGCAAATTGGTGGATTAAGGAGTTCCAAAATCCAGTTCCCCACAGAACATTGATAAAAAAGCAGAAGCTGTCAAACCAACTTTCTAGGAACTCTGAAAAATAGTCAAAACTTTTTGGAAGCCAAATAAATTCTTAGTCAAGAAAATGGCAACTTAAACATGATAGGACAAGGGAGCTGAGGTGGCTCAAGCATTTGAGGGCCTCTCTCCCACATGGGAAGTCCCAGGTTTGGTTCCCAGTGCCTCCTAAAGAAAAGACAAGCAGGCACAGAAAGAACACAGCAAATGGACACAGGGAGCAGACAGTGACTGCAAACAACAAGGAATGGTAGAATAAATAAATAAAATAAATCTTGGGAAATGGATGTGGCTCAAGTGATTGGGCAGGTGATTCCCAGGTAAAGGCAAATTGGCCCACATGGCATGCTGGCCTGAGCTGTGTGCTGGCTGGCACAGGAGTGCTGGCCCATGCAGAGAGCTGGTGCAGCAAGATGATACAACAAAAAGAGACACAGAGGAGAGACAATAAGAGACACAGCAGACCAGGGAGCTGAGTTGGTACAAGAAATTGAGCACCACTTCCCCACTCCGGAAGGTCCCAGGATTGGTTCCTGGTGCCACCTAAAGAGAGGACAAGCAGACACAGAAGAACACACAGTGAATGGACACAGAGAACAGACAGCAAGGGCAAAAACAAAGGGGCGGGGAGTATATCTTGAAAAAAAATGATGGAACACTGGGAGCAGATGGGCTGAAACAATTGAGCACCTGCTTCCCTCATAGGAGGCCCTGAGTTTTATCTCCAGTGCCTTATTTTTTTTTTTCAAAAAGAAAAAAACATTTATTGAAGTATATCATTCATACATGAACACACATAAGTGTTCAGTAAACATTGTGAACTTACAAAACAAACATGCATAACATCATACAGGGCTCCAAACATCACCCCACCACAAATACTTTGCATTGTTGTGAAACACTTGTTAACAAATTATGAAAGAACATTGTCAAAGTATTACTACTAACTATAGTCCATATCTTCCTACTATATACAGTTTTTTAAGGATTTATTTACTTTTATCCATTTTTACTCCTCCTCGTTTTTCCTGTTTTTGTGTCCATTCACTGGGAAACTCTCTGTGTCTGTTTCCTGCCCTCTCTTCTCATCTTTATTCTCCTGTCTTCACTGGAATTTGATCCCTAGAACCTCTGATGTGGGAGAGATGCATCTTACCACCTGCACCACCTTAGTACCAGGTTTTTTGACATGTCTCATCTTGGGTCTCCCTTGTGTCAGTCACCTGTTACATCATCATCTTGATGCATGGCTCACAGGGCCTGATGGTGCACCCATGCACAGGGCCTGTCAGCGAACCTGCTCATGGGGCCAGAAGACACACCCGTGCATGGGCCTGATGGTGCATGCATCCACAGGACTTGGTGGCATAACCATTCATGGGGCCTGATGGCACACACACACACAGAGCCTCAGGGACTCACCCACTTGTGGCGCCTGGTGACACACCCATGTACGAGGCCTGGGGGTCTCACCCACTCGTGGGGCCTGATGGTGCACCTGGGCACAGGGCCTGGGGATCTCACCCACTTGCAGGGCCTGACGGCGCACCTGCGCATGGGGCCTGGTGTCCCATGTAGCTTCTATATTTTTCTTTTTATAAAATTTTTACCAGGAGGTCCCAGGGATTGAACCTAGGTCCCTCCACATGGAAGATGGACACCCAATGATTTGAGCCACATCTGTCCCCCTTCTATCTCTCTTAAGGTTGACCAAAGATACATAGAGTTACAGTCTTTTCCCATACAGGATGGTCATATAATAAATCAGGCTTTATCACCAGCATTCTAAAATCCAGACCTAGGGAGAGAAACTAGGTCTGGGGACACATGCATGGTTTCTAATATAGTAAATGTTTAGCCTACCCTGATTATCACAAAATCAGAACAGGGAGAATATTTGCACCCAGTGCCTTCTAAAAACAAAAATAAAACAACAAGCATAAGTATCTCAAGCAGTTGAGCACCCGTCTACCATATGTGAGGTCCTGAGCTCAATCTCCACCTCTTGTAAGACAACTTCATGGCACTTTTACAAGAACTACCCTCTCCCTTTCACTTTTACCAGAACTCCCTCTCCCAGGCTCAGTTGGTGACAGATCATGCTCCTAGAGCAGATACTTGGTCCCAGCTTCCAGAGGAAGCAGAGCACACCTTCTCATCAGGTTCAGTTTATGCATGCCTGTTCTGCTGAAACTTTACAGGCTCATCTTCAGGCTCAGAGCAAGGCTGTCTGAGCACTGGAGGAGAGCCCCAGCATCGAGCCAATAGCAAAGAGTCAGAGTCATTGTTTTCTGTTTTGTAGTTGATGATGTCACTGCTGTTGTTCGTGTTCTTGTCGCTAACTCCTGACATTTAAGGAAATCTCTATCCTAACTCTAGCTGAATGCAAGATAAAAGAACAGAGCTTCACTGACCACACACAAAGAACACAGTCTGTACATAGTCTGGAAAAATCACTAGCCAAAAGGCAATTATGGCCTTCAACCACAAGATGAAAGAAAGATCAGAAATCCAGGGAAAAGGGGATAATCTGATCTCCAGAGGTAACATATTAAAACAGGCAGATGTCCAGATTTCAATGAATATTCACAATGCATACAAAGCAAGTGGAAAAGATAGCTTTTTTAAAGAAGCATGATAAAGTAACAGAAAGAGTGCAGGAAAGTCTGAGGAAGACAAGACACTGAATTTATTAGAAAAAGTCTTTAAAATAACTGTCTTAAATATGTTCAAAGAGTTAAAGGAAACATGAGCAGAAAAAGCAGGAAAATGATATAGGGCAAAATGAGAATTTCAATAAGATTTAGAAATTATAAACATAAACCAAACAGAAATACTAAAGCTGAAAAGTAAAACAAGCAAAATAAAAAACTGAAAAAGCCAACTTTCAGATTTATGTGGAATTAGATAGAGCCCAAAATAGCTGAAACAATCTTGAAAATGAGGGAAAAAGTTGGAGGACTCACACCTCCTGATTTCAAAAATTAATGCTAAGAATAATAACAGTGTAGTATTGGCATCAGGATAGATAGATAGATGAATGGATAGAATTGAGTTCACAGATATAAAATCACAGATTTTATGGCCAATTGATTTCAACAAGGGCATGAAGTTCACTAAATGGGAAAAGAATAATCTCTTCAACAAACGGTGCTAGGAAATCTGGATATCTACATGCAAAGGAATGAAACTGGACTCCAACCTCACACCATTTGCAAAAATTAGCTAAAAGTGGATCAACAACCTGAAAATTAGAGATAAAACCATAAAATTCTTAGACAAAAACATAGGGGAAAATCTCCATAATTTTGTATTTCGCAATGGATTCTTAGCTATGACAACAAAGTTATGAGTAACAAAAGAAAAAACAGATAATTGAACTTTATCAAAATAAAAAATGTTTGTGCATCAAAAAATATTACCAAGAAAGTGAAAAGACAACCTATAAAATTGAAGAAAATATTTGAAAATCATATGTTTTATGAGGATGCAATATGCAGAATATAGTACCAAGTTTAATAAAATTTCTAAAATATAATGTTGAGAAATAAAGAAAATCATAACCCCACACTATTTATGTAAAAGTTTAAGACATTAAAATCAGTAGTGTAATTTTCTCATATATCCATATGTACATAGTAAATTATAGAGTAAAGGGTGGAAAGAGCACACACTAACTTCAGGAGGGAAGATCAATTTGGAAAGGATAGGAATATAACAGGCTTTGACTGTATCAGTAAAGTTTTCCTTCTCAAAGGGGTCTGAAGCAAATATGGCAAAATGTTACATTGCATTAAACTAGTGTCATGAGTATGCAGAAAATTTCATATTATACTTTGTATTTTTATGCTTCTTTGAACTTTTATAATAAAATTTTAAATAAAATATACTAGTAAATAAAATAATGATGACATATAGAGGGAAATGAATTAGAGGGATGTTCACTGAATCAGCATTTCATGACAAAAAATTGAAGCAACAAAAATGTTGTCAGAAAAGACAGATTCTCCAAAGAGCATATAATTTGATCCCACAGCTTACAAATTAAAGTAAAAAATGTATTTATTTGGCATATAGTAATGGTTTTTGTGTGCATGGTGAAATTTGTGGAATGATACATACCAAACTAATAAGACTGTTATTTTAGTGAGATGATAGAAAGAAAAGGATGGAGTAAGTAAGCAACACTTTTAAAGGTTAGAAATTAAGATACTCCAATTAAAACGGTGTGTATATTATCAGCTATTGATATAAAGTTATATCTGTATATGCCTATAGGAATATATAAAGTAATGTTCCAAAATGTTAGTAATTTTTACATATGAGTGGTAATACTTCAGGGAATTGTAGTGTCTCCTGTAGACTTATCAGAATTATTTGAAGTTTTACGATGAAAATTTATGATTTTTGTAATCTTTTAAATTACAAAGCTGTTTTCATTTAGAAAAAGAAGCAAAATGTAAAATACCATATTGTTTTCATAGCTAGCATAGATGCATATTTTATACACATCAAATGATACTGAAAATCCACAGGGAATAATGGGACAGCAATCTCAGAAATCAGATCACCTGGGGATACTCTCTGACTTGATTTCTGGACATCTGTTTCTGCCTGGGATATTCTTTTTATATACACTATTTAATGATTAATGTCATTAACTATAGACTTCCATCACATTTAATGAGTTCGCATTATTACATTTTACGTATATACCATCATAGGTAACATTTATTCAATATACTATTTTAATATATATATAGGACATTGTTCTAATGGTTTTGATAGAGCCCTACTATATGATCAACCCTGTTCCAGGCACTGAAGAGCCAGTGGAAGCCATTAGAGAAGCATCTGGGAAACCTGAGAGCAGATTTCCCACACAGCTAACAGTTCTTGACCAATTATTATTTGGAAATGTTGGGAGACAGTGCCCCTAAAAGCACACAGGAAGAAATAAAGGACTGACTGGAACATGATTCCTGGAGAAAGACCAATTTGGTGGGAAGCTTTAAATAAACAAAAAATTAAGAGAGAAAAACCCTAAATACTATTTCAAAAAAAATTAAAATATACCGTCTTAATGGATTTACAATTGCATCATTATTCTTTGTGAGTTGGCAAGTTGTAGGTTGGCATACAGATTAACTTTGGTTTTGACTAATGGGTTTGTTTTCCCAGATAAAAATAATTTCTAAAATGCCTTCTTTCTCACTATGAACAAAGACATATTGCAAATATATTAATGATATCCAAATTTATCTGGTTAACTGATTGAAAGCCTTGATAACTAATACTAGGATATTCCCTAAAACCCGTAAGATTCCACAGGGAGTGAATGGGCACTTTAGACTCTTTGTTGCTACTTTTTACAAAACTTTGGGTCTTTGCTCAAAGGTATAACTTCTCAGAGAGACATTTTCTGACCAGGGAGAGCCCATCCACCACATTCCACATCCTCCAACATGCCCCCATCTTCTCTCCTGCTTTATTTCCCTTAGCATTCATCAGAATAAAAGCCGTTGTATATTTTGTTTATTTATTGCTTTCATTCCCAAATATCTCTTCTGGATAGATCTTCAAGCCATGTGCCTAGTTGTTCATTTTGCTTAAGAGGAGAAAATACCAAAGGTACAGTTGTACATCAATTCCTGGGATGTGGCCAATGGTTCAGTTAGATGGTCAAGAACTTGTGGGTATATGATTGGAAAATTGGTAACAAGAATGTCTGTGAGAGAGGTATGTGGCTAGAAATTTCTGAATGGGAAGAAGATGTGAAGCTATTTGGGTCCATGGGAATGCTCATCAAAGGATTATCTCAGCAGAGGAGGATTTTAACAATCAAGTAGGATGATTTGTTTTATGGCTACAGTCAGCCTCTTTCTGCAGCCACACTTGTCATTGCCAATGGGCTCATGAACAAAGTGACCTTGGAGGCAGGAATGGAAGTTATGCATGGGCTCAGCCATGTGGACTTGACTCACTAAGTGTGAGCTGGCTACAGTCACTGCTGAGTGCCCAAACTGCCAGCAGCAGAGACCCAAACCAAGTCCCTAAGCTGGCAGGTTGATTCCATTGGACCACTTCCATCATGGAAGGGCCAACATTTTGTTTTTACTACAATAGACACTTACTCTGGATATAGATTGTGGCTCAGTCCATGTTAGTAACAGTAGAAGTGCTAAGAAGAAGTAGAGTTCAAATTTCCAAAGTGAGGGCAGGGGAGCAACTAAGATTGACTCTTAGCTTTCTGGCTAGTAAAAAGTAGGTATGGAAATCGATACTTGTATTAGTCAGGCAAAGAGGTGCTGGGTGCTGATGCAAAGTACCAGAAATCTCTTGGCTTTAATAAAGAATATTTATTTGGGTAAAATTTACAGATACAAGGCCCAAAAGAGTTGAACTCAAGGTACCATAAGAAGTACTTCCTCACCCAAAATATGTTGCCACGTGTTGAAATAAGATGGTAGGCAATGTCTTTGAGGGTTTAGCATTCCTATTTCCTCTTAAGGCTCCATGGTTCCAGCTCTTTCTGATCTCAGCTGTACGCTGAAGGGCTTGTTTCTTTCCAGGCTCAGCTGCTCTGTTGTCTTCATAAGGTCAGCTGTAAACTAACAGGCGAATGACTCATCTCTCTTCCCGGGACCACAGGGTACTCTTCCACATCTGTGGAGTTTCCTTCCTCTGTGTATCTTCTCCTGTGTATCTCTTTCCCCATCTTCTTGATTGAGTGTCCATTTATATAACCCACAAAGGGGGTGGGGACCCAAACTGCATCACCCTAATGATGTGGTCAAATCAAAGCCCTAATGTTTTTTAAGGATTTATTTATTTATTTCTCCCCCCTCCCTTTCTTTTTGCACTTGCTGTCTGCTCTCTGTGTCCATTTGCTATGTGTTCTTCTGTGTCTGTTTATTTTCTCTTTAGGTAGCACCAGGAACTGATCCTGGGACATTCTGGAGCAGGACAGTGGCGTTCAATCTCTTGTACCACCTCAGCTCCCTGGCCTCCTGCGTGTCTCATTGTCTGTCCTCTGTGTCTCTTTTTGTTGTGTCATCTTGCTGTGCCAGCTCTCTTCTAGGGCCAGCACTCCATGTGGACCAGCACTCTTGTATGCAAAGCCCTAATCTTAATATAATTTAATCAAAAGCACCTCAGCTGACTCTAATACAATCAAAGGGTATCATGCCCACAGGAACAGACCATTTTACAAACATAATCTCACTTTTTGGAATTCATAAACAATATAAAACTGCCATAGAACCATATACTATGATGAGTTAGGCTGGGGTGATCAGAGATTTGGTATACTGGGAATTAAGAGTTCTATTTGAGCCATGTTAAATTCATACTTTTGTTAAACATGCAAAGTGTATGAATTAGGCAGTTGGAATTACCAGCTTGATGCTCAGTGCAGATGGTTGAAATATAAATTTGAAGCCATCAGTACGCAGATGACATTTAAACCCTGGAGCTATATGATATTATCAAGGTAGACAATATGAACAGACAAGACTAGAACTCCTGGTTAGGGTCTAAGAATCACAGGACTCTGTATTCTAAAACTATACCCCCTGTTAGTTATTCTGACAAGCAGTCAGTTGGGAAGGGCACCACTGCTAATAATTATGAGGTGTTTCATTAATAAAGGGGCTAAAGCAGGCAAGAAAAATGGGGTTAAGTAAAAGGAGAGTGAAAAATATGTCTTGATTGCTCAAAGTAGTTCAGAAAAGGAAAACTTTATATGTCTGAGGCAAAAACATCAGCATCACAATTTTTTATGTGTACCCATTTAAAATTTTATTTAAGATGAAATATAAATTTTTGAAAATTTTGGGAAATTTTTCAAAAATTAATAAATAATCCAGATGGTTTCTCTATATTTCCCCAGAGCTGCAAACTCAAAGGTCAGTTCACGAAATAAGGAGCAGGGACCTAAGAAAGTGGCTGTGCCAAAATGTAACAAAAGTAGACATACACAATTTATATAAAATAGACATGACAACTTATATACATTTTTCTTTTTCAAATTCAAAGAAGAGACTTCCTCAAATTGGGACTGAAATTATGACATTCATCTGTACTAGGAGATATATGACAACTTTTAAACAGTTTTTAAATAAAATGAGACTGTAAGAAGTTTGGCCAAAAGGCTAAGAGAAAATAAATGAGTAGAATTTGAGGCCTTTAGTCAAAGTGAATAGTTTCAAGTATCCAGATGTTTAGAATTTTCACAGATGAAAATGTGCCATTGATTGATTTGATTCTTGTTGTTTCACCATTATTAAAAGCATTTATAGAGATATACATAAATATACATACATGTGTATATATACATATACGTATGTATGCACCTATACACATACTATAACATATGTATATACACACAAAATCATAAGAAAAGTGGTTGAAAGGGGGAAAATATTTCTGAGATGTTTCGTCAGATAGCACTATGAGCTCTTCCCAAAATGATAAAATGAGTATTTAGCAGCAAACAGACTCCCTGAATTGCCTGAAATTGTAATAGTTAATACTTATTCAAGATGCTTACTCTGTGCTAACAAGTGCTGTAACATTTACTTACATTGCACTCATTTAATCCACATCCTAACTCTGTAAAGCAGGAACTATTACTAACCCCATGTCATAGATGAAAATCTGAGGAACCAAGTTGCCCAAATTCGCATACCTTGGAAGTAGAACCACCAGGATTTGAGCCAAGGAAGTATGGTTCTACCTATCATCTAATTATCATACTATATTATCCCTCAAATGTAGAATATAATGATTACTATCAAATAAAGACATCATTAAAATTGCTTTATTACTCAGGGCTGAGAAGTCATCCACACGTAAACATTTATCATGAGGCAATTAATGTGTGCTTATGTGTTTAATTTAAGTAATTATTGATAATATGTAATTTTATTCAAGATTACTCTTAAACTTAATGATAAAATAAAAGTGGAAGGGAGCAGGTGTACCTCAGTGCTTGAGCACCTGCTTCCTGTGTACAAGACTGGGATTCAAACACCGGTACCTCCTAAAAAAAAAAAGAGAAAGAAAGAAAAGCTTAATGATCATATGCTAATTCACAAATACCTACAGGGCACACACTTGTTCCAAGAATCAGGGTTTAAATAGTGACCTCTGAGGCACCAGAGAAATCAACTGTCATAGACACTGAAGTACTTGCATCAGCAGTGGTAGCCATCAAGACGAAGGCATGCTGGTCCTGAATGAAAATAGAAATTTCTTAGGATCCTTAGCTTACAGTTTTGGGCTTTGGAGATTGATTTTCTCCTTCACAGACGACTGTTTCGACATTGGGTGTTAAAGATTAGAGGTACCTAATCTTTTATTTCAAAATCAGTATGTGCTCTATTAGTACTAAGATTATTTTACAGAGCCAGTATGGTAGGCTCATGTTGAAATTGTGCATAATTTAAAATAATATTTTATTCATAATACATTTACTATCTAGAGAAAAAATTTCTGGAAACACATATTCTCATTTCCCAGTCCTATGCTTTCCTTCATATTGAATACTTTTTGCTTCTACTAAATTTTTCCTTATTCAATATCAGGCTATGTTCTAATTCTCCAACTGTTTCATCAAATGGCATTTTCTACAGTTTATTCTAGTGAGTCAATTGGAGGTAGTCCCAGTGGTTTAGATCATCTTTCTTGGCGATCTGGATTTTCAGGCCATGTTGGGAAATTGTATTCAGTTCTTATTTTGAATATCTGGTCACATTTTGTATGTTTCTTTAGGCTCAAGACCTATTTGCAGTTTGATGTAGTGATGAGACTTTGTGACAGGTTTCATCCTCTCACTTGAAGTCACATGTTCCAGAAGGAGGAATCCTGTGGAGAATGTGTACCTTCACACCTGCATTAAATGCAGGTATCTAGTGTTGCTGCAAGGAAAATATGAGAGAGCTGCAGCCCTGGAGAGCAAGGTTTAACCAGTTCTGCCTTCTTCTGTCTGGGGTATACACTGGTCAAGAAGTAAAATGTCAAGGGAACTCTCTTGAGCACACTAACATTCATCTTTAACATCTTTTGAAAAACCGTGTGCGTGGGTTAGTAAAAATATTGTGGGAAGTAGAAGAAAAAGAATAAATATTTTTAATCTCTGCACAGAAATCTTCCTTTCTATCTATATTATGAAGGTAAGAATAAAGTTAATCTGTATTATAAGAGGAAGACATAAAGCTACTTCTTGATTTGTGATATCAGACATTTTGATATGGCAGAAATAAAAGAGGAAAATGTAGACTAAATTGAAAAAGAAGACTTGGAATATCATATTTTATTCATGGAGATCATAGAACTAGGAAGACCTCAAGATATTTTGTATCCATTTCTAAATATCATAATGTGCATGAAAAATATTTGAAGATTTACAGTCAGGTTTTATAATAGGCCAATGGAAAATTTTAATCTCTTCCCAAATTAATCTTTGAATGCTATAGTGATATTTAAAAGAGAATTAACAGCATGGGATTGACTTTAATTTTAAAAGAACTTTCCATTTTGTTTTCATATCATTTTTTTCGTGTAAAAGCATCTAATTTTTTTCATTTTAGAATTTTAACTATGGCAAATGTGTTTTACAATTGTCATAAGTTCAACAGTAGCACATATACAAAGGACAAGACACCAGTTTGGCATACAAAAATACCATATATTAAAATTGGGCTCATTGGAAAAATTCAGGACTTGCTAAGACACCATATAGAACAAAAAGAGCAAGCAAGAATGTTTTTAAGACATTCAGATATTTAAAGATCATCTTGATGTCCATTTTCTGAAATCAATATTTGGCAATATTTGGACAATATTCATTTTTAAGGAATTCCAAAGTTAGGAATAAAAACATGTATGTCACAGCAAATAAGTGTTAATTATGTATTCATCCTACTGGTCAGATATTATAGCATTCTAATGATGGGTGGCAGCTTGCAATTCATTTCAGAGGAGTTTTCTTCCTTCTTTCTCTCTAATTTGGTTCATGATAGAGCAGGGGTTAAAATTATGATTCTGGGAAAGCAAATTCTGAGGAAATCACAACATGACTATCAAAAAATGACGATCACAACCAGTATATTTAGTGAGTCTGGTGATTTTGCCCACTTTGGAATCATGGTCACAGATTGAATTAAATTGAAGAAACATTTGAAATTGCATAATAAACAAAACCACATTTTGAAATACACACACACACACTATTTTGATAGTCAATTGTTATTTCCAATCAAATATTTTCTCTTAGTTATTATTTAATGAAAACTTTTTGGATGTTATTTTTCTTTAGGAAGTATAAAGTTATCTTTCTACACTCAATGACAGGAAACACTGATGGTAGACTGTTGATATGTTCAAATGTTAAAAATTTCTGATAGGCTCTTTTGCCAAGAAAAGCTGCTCCTATATCACACTACTAAAGAATGTTGAACTTATTTGTCCTTTAAGTTGGAACCATTATTAATCATTTTTTACCAAACTGAATAAAGGGGTTATTTGTTACTACACAGACAAAACAGTGTCTTTTCCATTTGTCAGCCACATCCATCATCCCTGTTAGGTAATTTCCTATGGCATCAGTATAAAGTTTTTAATGTAAAGAAAATGCTAAGTAATAACATTAAGTGATGTTTTCATTATTCAGAGCATGACTTAATTCTCCATTTATTCACAAATTATATATATATATATTTGGGGGGGCTTCTTTAGACTTTAGGAATAGAGTGAAGAGCAGTGGACATCACTGTCTTCTTTGTTAAAGCTTATACATTGGAGAAGGGAGTATGAGGGTATAAAACATTTACCATTGGGGTACATGGTTACAGTTTCTTCTTATGAAAATTGTGGTTACTATTGATTATTGAGACAGACTGTGTTCAAGTATTGTTTCACGTTCCTTGCATATATGACTCATTTAAATATCACCCCAACCATAGGTATTTTTATGGTCCCCATTTTAACAGGTGAGAAAACTCAGCCCAGAAGCTATATGTAATTTGCCTGGGATCCAAAGCTAAATCACTGACAAAGGTGAGACTTGAATAGAAGCTCTCTACATATCCTCTTAAGCCCCATCCTATACTGGCTCTCTGTAAGAATTCCCTATATAAAATATATTATGAATCAAATTAAAAGAGATTGTGGGTTAAAAAAACATTTAAATAGAAATGCAAAGTAGAAACATTTTTGAGGTGGCCTAAAGAATGATTAGGAGTTATCTAGAAAACCAGGAATAGGTTTCAAGGTCTCTAGATGGTAAAGAGCTTGACATGTCAAAATACTGATAGATGGCTAGAAGGTGGGCATGGGTAAAGTATTTTGTGAAATGAAAAGGAGCCAAATCATGCAGGTCCATGGAGGTCATCCAAAAGAATTAGTCATGGAATGCCACTGACAAGTTTTAAACAAAGGGATGATGTAATCTTATTGCATCTTGTAACAATGTAAAGAGATAAGACTGGACTCAAGGATAGAAGATTATTGTCAGAATCTAGGAGACAATTGATAGAATTTTGGATAAGGGAATTGGTGGTAGAAATTTTTTAAAGTGAGAGGATAGTTTACATATATTTCTGCATTCAAATTGACCAGTTTTGGTAATAAGTTAGTTATTGGAGAAGAGGAAGGTGCAGGTGCCAAGAGCTGTTACATATCAAACTGGCAGAACAAAGGCAGTATTCGCTAACATATAGTAAAAGAGGAACACTCTTTTCCTCATTCTGACATTAGCCAAAATAGATTCTATAGGTGAATTTTCCAACTGAGTAAAGAGTCTGTTCACTACATCAAGCTAACTAGCTTCATGGAGAATCATTGGGTCATATCACTGTAGAAATAGAGCTATTCCAAACTGTCAGGTTTACTTGTGAGAAAAATCTAGAACCCAAGTTTATGACTGAGGTCTCCAAGGTCACGTGGAAAAAAAGCTAATATTAAACTCATCACCATAAAAGAATCTGCAACAATCAAATGACTTGACTGTAAATTTAACTTTTTATCCATACATTTTTTCAACTAACATATATTCTCTCCTTTTGTTTAGTTCTGATTTCATTAAATTATTTCTAGTCTGTGCTGACCACCTTCTCCTCCTCCTTCTCCTCCTTCTTCTCCTTCTTCTTTTTCAATTTATCCTTCTTCCTTCTTCTCTTCCTCCTTCCTATTACCCACCCCCCTTCTCATTTTAGGATTTAGGCATTGAAGGATTATGGACCAAAGCAACTATAGTTCTCTCCAAGGTTTTATTCTGCTTGGCTTCGCAGACCATCCCAAGCTGGAGATGATGCTTTCAGGAGTTGTCACCATTTTCTACCTAATCACATTGGTGGGTAACACAGCCATCATTCTTGCATCTCTCCTGGACTCCCATCTCCACACACCAATGTACTTCTTCCTCAGGAATTTATCTTTCCTGGATCTATGTTTCACCACCAGCATCGTTCCCCAGATGCTGGTCAACTTGTGGGGGCCTGACAAGAGCATCAGCCATGAAGGCTGCATTGTTCAACTCTATGTTTACATGTGGCTGGGCTCCACGGAGTGCCTTCTCCTGGCAGCAATGTCCTACGATCGCTTCACAGCCATTTGTAAGCCCTTGCATTATTTAGTCATCATGAGCCCTCATCTGTGCCTCAGGATGATTACCATCGTCTGGGGTATTAGTTTGGCCAACTCTGTAGTTTTATGTACACTCACTCTGCATTTGCCTAGATGTGGAAACAATGTTCTGGATCATTTCCTGTGTGAGTTGCCTGCTATGGTTAAATTAGCTTGTGTAGACACCACAACAGTTGAATTGTCTGTTTTTGCTTTAGGTATTGTCATTGTCCTTACACCCCTCTTGCTTATTCTTATATCCTATGGTTACATTGCACAAGCTGTGCTGAAAATGAAGTCAAAATTAGGACAACGAAAAGCAATTAATACCTGTGGGTCTCATCTCACTGTGGTGTCCATCTTCTATGGAGCTATTATCTACTTGTACCTGCAGCCAGGTAACAGTGCCTCCAAAGACCAGGGCAAGTTCTTCACCCTCTTTTACACCATCATCACTCCAAGTCTCAACCCCCTCATCTACACTTTAAGGAACAAGGACATGAAGAATGCACTGAAGAAGCTGATGAGAGTTGAGCACAAAGTGGGAAAAATTAGGAGGAACTGGAAGTGATGGAAAATATTAGAGTAAGTGAAGTAATAATATACACTTTCCAATTATCTTCAGTTTTACTGAGGCAAGTAATCCCTACATCATAGAGGTCAGTTAAAGTAATAATTCTTGTGTACAGACATTTTGTGGATACAAGCAGTATTATAACCATTTTGCTTAGTTCCTTTATGCCTCATTGGCATGTTTTCAGAGAAACTGGGTCATTAGAAATTTTTATTTTTTCTTGAAATACAACATAAAGAAATGTAAACCTAAACTTAAATGCAATTAATTTATTCTATACCCCCATAGAACTGTTTGGGTATTTAGTTTTGTATTTTCAATCTTAGGGCTTGCATCTTCAGTAACATAGACCTTAATGAATGTTATCATACATTATAATTGTATATGAAATAATAATATATCAATAATTGTTTTGTATATTAAATATTTAGATGACATGCAAGCATTTTTATGTGTTATTATGGGATGATACAATCTATAAGATAGTGAATGTCATAAATGAAACAAGATATTTAATATTTTGAGTAAAATTTCTTTGTTATTTAAGCCAATTACATTTTCAGCATCATACATGGGGGAGACAGGACACAAGTTAAAGGGATATAAATCTTATTCATTTCTCTTTCATGCATGACACATTTAATCCATGACTTTGAATTCAATTGGAACAGCTATAACTGGTTGCTGAGTAGTAGACTTTTGACATAAATCAAGGGAATCTTGGAATTTATGTGACTTTTGAAATGTGTTATTATTTGTATTTAATGCAGTTTCATAAAATGGGTAGATATTTGCATTTCCATTATTCACAATATAACATTTATATTTTTGGGAAAATAAGATAACTTCTGAATTAAACTTTCAGATTTTCTATAATATATCTTTCTTAAAAATTTTTCCTAATTTAATTTTTGTAATCAGTATAGATAGAATTAGAAGGATATGTTGCTGGAATCTAAGAATAACATTTTCTCCTCTATCACTTAATAATTATTGAAATATAAAGAGGGAGGAATTACTGTGTAATTATTTACTTTTCCATTCAGAACACAAGTAATGATTCACATAAAATTATACTTAATATTATGTAGTATATTGTCAATGTCCTTATCTTCCACATAATACATCTTTTAGGGTTGTTTTCAGAAACACTTCACCAGCCCACAAAAAGTCCACAGACAGAAAGTAAGCTCTGCAATCCTGTTATATATATGGTCTAGCTTTTCTACCCAATACTTCAGGATTTGGAAAGTTTGTTTTACCCTTAATACAATTTATAACTAGTAATATTAGGAGTTATATTAAGTCATTTACTAACCTCAATTATCTAAATACATCAAAAATATAATGGTAATGAACACTTAGAGAGCATTACATTTTATACCTATAATTATTTGTTTTCCTGTGGATGTCTAGTTTTATATTCTCTTTAATTTTAGTCTCTTCTGCATTTGGGCTGCAAATTAAACTAATAATTCAAATATTTATGTCACTTTTATTTCTCTGAAATAAGTAGATAGACACATATCATTATATTAAATTAAAATAAACCTTTTAAATATATTGAGCTTCTGTAAGTTACATAGTACTGCATGAGTGTTATGCAGATTATCAAGAGGCTCAGCCTGAGCTCACACTTGGGGCATAAATGTGGCTTGAAAAATTAAGTGATAATAGTATGTAATAATAATGAAAATTAAATCTAATTTTCTCTTAAATGAAAGACTTCTTTCCTGACAAGTTCTCACAACAATATCTATGAGAATTTTCACAGGTGCTCTAGCTCATCTAATGTAAATAAGTCTATTACCACTCATTTAATATTTGTGAAGACGTAAAAAGTGATTAACGTGGAAGGAAAATGTGAAACAAATGTTCACTGGGACTAAGAAGAACAGAATTTGAATACCAAACTTTTCTTGATTAAAAAAAAATCACTTAATATTTCTAAGTTTTTTAAATTTGCCATGGTCTTATACAACATATACTTGGTTTGAGACTCAAAATAGATTAAACATTTAATGAGTAGATTGTCAATGTAATGCACATTTGGCTGAGCATATGCCTGTGTATATAATATAGTATGTAGGAGTATACAGAATAGTGCATACTATTCACCTTTGCTTTATCACTCTTTGGCTTCCCGAACACAGAAGAAAATATTGATGACCTCCTTTTTTCCCTGTCACCTCTTTCACTGGCTTACTAAGTTTAGCTTCACTCTTTTTATCTCATCTTTTACATGGATTATAACCATCCAGAACAAAGAGAGAAAGGATACCTCTTGGAGGTGGGGCCAGTTTCCAACCTGGCCAGGGCTGAGTGTGAGGCTCATGCTTGAAGCCAAAGAAGGTCCAAAGGCAAGCATATAAGAGGTGACTGACAGGATTAAATTAGTGTTCTGCTTCTTGCCTTATAAACTAAAACAGAGGATATTACATATAAGCAAAAGCACAGAGTTTTTAGCCATTTGATAAAGCAATATAATATACTTTGAGGACATCACATAACTACCTAAACCTTGGTGCTCAGTTGCATAGCATTAAACTAATTATAAGTGCTAAGACTCTTCAGGAAAGTGATGGGTCAGTATGATTGGAGGAAATGCAAACAGATCCACAAAGTTGATGGAGTTTGCTTTGAATTTTAAGGGTTCTCTAAGATCTGAATTTGGCAGTGATAATCCAGGTATAAAAAAAGAAAAGTGTGAAAAAACCATTAGAGTTCAAAACCAACATAGATATAAATAGAATAAAGAGTACAATATATAGTCTCAGTGAATAAATGTGAGTTGAAATATGGAGACTGGATTAAACAATCATTAAATAAATATGTATTGAATGTCCACTCTATAGGAGGCACTGTGAAAATCCACCACTTGTGTTTGACTCATGTATGGTTAATATTTGGGAACTCATGCTTCACTTTAGCAAAGAAATATTATAAAGAATTCAACATATTACTTAATCTTCCTTCCATTAGTATCATTCACTAGCCAATAAGTAGCTAAAACTGAAAAGCAGTCCAAGGAAGAAAACCAATTAAATCAATTCCCTTTCAATACCACTGAATTTAAATATCTATATAAAATTAATTTTATGTATACTTGACTTTATGGAAATAAACTTGTGGACTGATATTTTTCAAATATATCTACCTGTTTGTGGTTTTTCTATTTTTTTGCTAAGAAAAATTCTTCAATACATCTGACTAATAGAAACATATCTTAAAAACAACATAGCACAATGAGCACATATCAGAATACTCAGATCTTAAATTTCCACTAAATCCCTTTAATGCCAAACATTGTATATGTCAAACATTATGATAGACTGGAAATCTAAAGATAAATTAAAAAACATTCCTTCTAAACCATTCAGTAAGGGACTTAAATATGTGCGTAAATCTGTGCTATCAATTTATTTCTATTTTATTAACATGTACATCATAGATTAGATGGGGCTTACATCTTCTTACTAAATGATGATTATTGTAAAATCTAAAAAAAACTCAAAGTGGCAATAATGCACTCAGTGCTCAATATGAGGGACTGTAGATGCCCTAATAATTCTGTCCCATAAAGTAGCTCAGAATACCTTCTCAGTATCTTAATATAAATATCTCAGTGATTCATCTAGTAAATTATTTTCTACAATTGGGATTGGAAGGCACAGATGTGTTACCAAAAAACTGAGCTATCAGATTCTGAAAAATCAAAGTCAGCTAATCTTTTCTGACTCCTAACAACAAATGCAAGTTGGCTGAACTAATGGGGAAATGCTATCTTCTTATGTGGATAAACAGTTTTAGCTATACAAAAGTCAAGAAAAGGGTGAGGAACTGTTTCAGATTGAAGAGTAAATTAACATGACTACTAAATACAACCCATGATCTTGGATTAAATGCTTTTATTAAAGAGTTATTATTAGAAAAAAGTGAGAAATTGAATAAGGACTATGGGTTAAATTAACATAAAAATCTTAATTTCCTGATTTTGTTGGTTATTTAGGAGAATGTCCTTATTGCAGGAACCACACAGAAAGTGTTCAGGTGTGACGAGGAGGCATCATGTTGGCTTTTTACTCTCAAATGGTTCAGTAAAAAATTGAACTTCTTTATACTATTTTCTTAAAAATAAGATACAGAAACCATTTGAAGGGATTTCTACTGCCCAAAGAGGAGGCAATTTAAGCATCAGTAAGAGTAATGATTGAAATACAAGGAATATGCTTAAAATTTTAGGTTCTTGATGACACTGAAAAGAAACTCATGATTAACTTTGGAGGGATTTAGGGCAATAAATCATTATTTTGAAATCTGGTAAATATTGACAAAACAAATGCTTATAATGTCTTTCCTGCATGAATTACATATCAGAGTAGCCAAAGAGTGGTAAAGCAAAGGTGAATTGCAGCTAGTAAATGTGAAAATTAGACATATCACCATTTTGAAAATCCTAATGAAATATGGGTCTAAGAAGTAATCATCAATGGCTACTAAAAACACCAAGGGGAAAGTTATGGGAAATTTTGATAGATGAAGCAGACAACAACTCAACTCACTGATTAATCCTAACACCAGAAAATGAGAGCTAATCAGACATCAGGCATGATGCTGTTATTCCACAGATAATTTTTTAAAGTTGGGGTGGGTGGAAGAAAACTATTATAGATTGAGAGAATTTCTTCAATATTTGGTCATCAATTGTAATAAAAGTACCACATTGATATAAGATGTTATTAATTGGGGAAAACATGAGAGGGAAAGGGGGTATGTATATGAGAATCTATAATCTTTTCAATGTAACTTTTCTGTAGTCAAAATTTTCTTTAAAAATAAAGTTTTAAAAAAGAAGAAGAAAGGGTTTAAGAAGCATATCCACCAAATGCAATGTGTGGCTCTCGTTTGGGCCATGATTTAAACTGTTAAAACAAAATATTAAGCAGGGCACTGTTTAGCACTTGACTAATCATGAATGGGACAGCGTCCAAACCACGCATGGAGATGAGCTCCTATGAGAAAAAGAAGAGAGGAAGGCTATATGTGAAAACTTAAAAGTAAAAATATTGGATTGGTTACTGTAAAATTCCTTTTATCTTTTAGGAATTTGGTTACCTTGGGGTTAGGTAAGACATCTAGTGAACCAAGGGCTTCAGTATTTGATTTATTCTTTTACAATCTGTTGGCCTCCATTTGTTATATCTACAGTTTCCCCCTTTGACATTCTCTAATACAGCTTTACCAACCTTTGGTCTATCTCAATCACCACTTAGTCTTCAGTCTCCAGAGCTCAGCAGTAATGGTGATGTTGGCCTCATAGCCATCGTATCATCTTTCCTCTTCCACATTTGTTTTGCTGTGGGATAATTTGCAGAGGCACATCTACTCTGTAAGCCATTGCAATAACACATTTAAGACCTTTGAGATAGTGCAATGTATCAGGGAGAACACAATAAGAGCTATAGGAGAATAATGTTGACAGATTGCAGAGTAACATGAAGCAGGCTCCCCATGCCCCAAATGAAACCCAATGAACAATTCCTAAGCCTTTGGAGTGCCTAATTCATCCAGGAGTTTCATCCTTGGCTTAAAGTCTTCTAGTGGCTTCTGTAATCTTCCAGATTGGCTTATATAGAAACACTTTTCTTTTAAAGGGCATGGGTCCCCCTGATGTGCTGTAAGTTATCTCTGGATCATGCTCCCACTAAGCTATTTACTTCATATTGCAAGGTTTTGGTGGCTCTGGTGGGATCACTGGAGGTTCCCTCTCTAATTTTAGACATATTTCTAATGGCTTTCTCAATTTGAGGAATCCATGAAACCAAAAATGGAGCTGAGGAAATTCCATCCTTTCCTAGGTATTTCAATTGGTGAGTTTTCTTCAATAGATTGGGGGTTTCTGAAATTATGGTCTTAACTGATAAGCAAACAATGCAAAATTTACAATATCTGAGGAGTTTAAGGTAGAAACTGAAGTTAGTTCCAGAATCAGATCCAGTACTGCATCTCCCTGACCAGAAAAGGGGAAGGGCCAACACAATTGAAATATAATCCAGTATTCATAAAGATGAGAGTTAACGTGGAGCTCTGCAGAAGCCATATTTTACCATCACCTCTCATGAGTTGGCTACGTCTGCCATTTTTAGGGTAAAATTAGATTTGTGACAGATCTAAATGGGTAGATTAGCAGAATGGAAGCCAATTGTTAAGGCCACTTAGGTCACATAAGGATATGGAAGCAATGGGTCACCCTGCAGTTTCAAAGTTTGTAAATTTCCTATCATAATCCCAGTTTCCCTTAAATGTCTTTTGATTTCTCCATTTGGATTTCCATAATCTTTTACATGACAGTTTCCAGAGAAATATAGAAAACCTCTAGCATTTAAAGGGATTTCTATAATTTGAACCAAATCATGATTGTGTAACCTACTACATATTCAACAGTCTGTAAAATCATTCAACGTGCAGCAAGGCTTATAAGAGAGAGAGAAATAGAGACATTTCATCTTGTTCCTTAGGTCTTGGGAAAGCTGTCTACATTAAGAAGATGTCAGCTTCTGGGAACACTTCTTAGTTAGCCAGAATTTAAGTTCTCCATGTGGAATTTATCCCAATTGGTTAGATTCAAATAATGATATGTGTACCCACAGTTCTAGTCCCTGAAGTGTGAGGGCAGTGTATATGGTTAGCAAGTTGTAATAAGGTCCTTCCCACCATGGCTGGAAGGCTGACTTCCTTTGATGGCATTTCCAAAAGACCCAGACTCCAGGTTCTAGGTGTGGCAGGGGCATTCCTCTAGGTCGGGCTCCCAGAAAGCTTCTCACCTGGGTAAGGTAACCTTTGGCATATTCCTTTAGGGACTTACAATAGTTTATAATACCATGATTTCCAATATTAAAATTTAAGCAGGGCTGGAGGGACAAACATACGGGACATCCCATGATTATCTCATAGGGCATCAATTTGTGTTTTCCAAAAGATGTGGCTCATATGATCATTAAAGTCAATGACAATAACTTGGGCCAAAGTAGTTCTGTAGATTCAATCAATTTTGAAAGTTTTAATTTAAGAGTAACATTAGTCCATTCTACCTTTCCAGATGACTGAGGGAACATGTAATTTATAATTTGTCCAGTAAGATGCAACCATTGATTTCTAGAGAATTAGTGAGGCATTCCCCAAGTGGGAATTGCATGTTGTAATAGTTTCTTGGTGACTGGTGGCATTTGCCTTTTGAGTGGGAAAAGCTTCTGTCCAGCCAGAGAACATACAATCACTGGCACATATTGGTACTCCAGAGCAGGGGACAATTGTATAAATTTTAGTTATAAACATTCAAACCGGTCAGAAGTGCTTTGATTGAATTTCCTGGTTATGTTTCTGACAGGTAACACATTGATTATACATGGGTGGGAATCTTTTAAGAAATTACCCCACCAGTATTTTAGCATGATTTGTACCATTTTATACATTCCATGATGAGTGGGCTCCTGCAAAACTTTTACGAGAGGTCATTTTAAAAATTTTGGAAAAATCTGGCAGCCATCTGGACTCTCCCAAAATCTTTGGCTGTCATTGACTCTACAGCCTTTATTTGTCCAATATTGTTTTTCCAGTCCTGGAGCCCATGTTTGTTTGGAAGCCAAACATTCAGGAGTTTTCTGCAGTTTACAAAGGGGATGCAAAATAGCTCAGACAATGAGCAGGAGAATCTGATAACCCATGGGAGTGTGCTGTAATTTTAATTGAAACATAAAACTTCTGTCTATAGTCATCCTCCTTTTTTTTTTTTTAAGAGGTACTGGGGATTGAACCCAGGACCTCCTACATGGGAAGCAGGTGCTCAACCACTTGAACTACATCTCCTCCCCAGTCATCTTCCTTTTGTTTGAAGGTAACCCCAGGAAAGATGACTCTTGGTCATAAATTAAGGTTGGTTTCATTAGATTTGGCCTGTTTTTTTTACATAGGTACAGCAAGAATGGTGTTTGACTAGATAGGCCTTTTTAAGTTTGCTTTGTTGGAAGTTTTCATAAGGAACTTCAGATTGGGGTTTTAAAGCCTCTTGAGGGGAGCTGATGTGGCTCAATGGTTGAGTGCCAGCTTCCCACATACGAGGTCCTGGGTCCAACCCCTAACCCCCGGTACCTCAAAAAAGCAAAAGCCTCTTGGAGCAAGGAAGCCAAGCCAAGAAAACTACACCAGAGGTGACCTGCACTACCTATAGATTTGGGTAAATTCCTCTTTCTTGAGGTCCCCGGAGCATCATATGTTTCCTATGCCTGCCAGAAAATGACCTTCCTTACTCACCTGTAAGGCTGGGAACCCTGCACTCAGGCACCTGAGCAGAATTTTTCCCAGAGGATTTTGTAAGCATTGGCTCCATAAAGTCAACCTTAGTTCCTTAAAGTCTCCAGTTATCTCTGATTATGTGTGCATCATTCTCAAAACCTAACATTCCAGTCAAAGCCTTGGTTATATAACCAATGTCTCAAATTATGTCCTGTAAAGAAGGAAGAGAGATTCTTATTGAACCTATGCAAATGATTGTTTTGCCATAAAAATAAGAATAATAAATAAGAGTTGTGGAATTCTGGAGGGACAGGCAGGGAGAAAAAATAAATGTTTTATTAATTATAGTTTAAGAAAAAAGAGTAAAGGATTCCATGCATCTAAAAAATAGAACATTAGTAATTATCCACGCAAAACCTATAATCGTTCTTTATCAGTTCACTCAGTTCTAGGTAATTCATCTTATTCCATCAGTCTTGTATTAACAGCTCATGGACTGATCAGCTTCTTCACTAGAACACTGGAGGTCTCTTCTCAGCCCAGTAGTGTGGTCTCAAGGTTATGTAAGGGGTGCCATTAGGAGGCTTCACCTCTCCCCCCAGTACCAGCACAAGCCTTTCTGGGGTCTTGGAGACAATCCTTTATGTTGAAATCTAAAGACTTTGACCTGGATCTGGTTGCAAGTGTTTTCAGGGAAGCATCAGAATAAAAATCATCTGTAGATGGCAAAAGGCTTAAAATGGCAGTGGTTAACTTATTACTGCTTTTATAAGTGAAAGTTCTGATGAAAGTTCATTACAAAAATAATGCAACTGAGAAGGAAAGATGGCTGTTTCTGTGGCAAGGAACACATTTTTAAAGAATAACTAAAATTATGACCAAGACCACTATATTGTTGTCTAATAGGCAGATCAGTACAAGAACATCTCATAGACAATGAGGATACCGGCAAATCTCCAGGAGTTTTATGTAATTTCTGAAATATATTTATACTAATAACATTTTACCCATACATATTTAACTAACTCTTTTAATTTGACAATGGTACCCATGTAACACATATCAAACAAACCTAACTGGTTTTTTATAATATCATTTTTTATTTTTTTGTAAAGATAATTAGATTACATAATTGTTACATAAAAATTACAGAAGATAATCATATGCCCCACTCCCTACACCTCCCACATTTTCCCACATTAACAACATCCTTCATTAGTGTGGTACGTTTGTTACAATTGATGAACACATATTGGAGCATTGTCACTGAGCATGGATTATACTTTACATTGTAGTTTACACTTTCTCCAACACAATTTTGTAAGTTATGACAAGAAATACAATGGCCTGTATCTGTCATTGCAACATCATTCAGGACAATTCCCAAGTCCTGAAAATGCCCCCATATTACACCTATTTTTCCTTCTCCCTCCCCTCAGAACCTTCAGTGGCCACTGTCTCCACATCAATGATAAAAGTTCTTCCATGGCTAGAGTAACAATAAGTCTTTAGTAGAATATTAGTAAGTCTACTCTAGTCCATCGTTCGTTCCCCAAACCTGAGGATTCTGGGATGGTGATGCCCACTCCACTTCTAATTGAGAGGGTACTTAGATCCCATGTGGCAGATGGATGGGACTATCTTGCTTGCAGTTGCAGACTCTCTGTTCCTTGGGATGGTTGTTTTCCATCATCATACCTTGTTACTTGTCCTGGGTGAATCCAATGAACTAGAGAATAGGTGTTACAACTCTGTTGAGATTCATGGCTCAACTGGCACATGGAAAGCCCAAAGATTTAAGTCTCTTGGACATACACCTATCAACTCTACTACTAACTATAGGTTCAAATAGAAGGGGAAGAAGAGCCATGTGTAGGGAAAACACAATTGAGTCCAATTCTGTCATACTAGGGAGCATAAATTCCAAAGTAGGGCCTACTGGCAAGGCACCAAACTCCTGAGCTGTCTGTGCTGCCTATAGTGTATGGCTGTCTCCAGAGCCCTCAGGCTCCCTGATATTTGAGGCAATATTTACTTTGGCAGTCAATGAGATCCTGCTGAGACATGCATAAGTGTAACCTCTGGAATGATCTCCTGACTCACTTTGAAGTCTCTTAGCCATATAAACTCATTTGTCTTTACCCTTTCTCCTTTTTGGTCAAGCTCTTTTTCTAGTTGCATTGCTAGCTGGGCTTGGTAGCAATCCTTAAGTGCTAAGGAGGCTCATCCCCAGGAGTCATGTCCCTTGTTGGGGGGAAGATAACGGATTTATATGATGAGTTTGGTTTAGAGAGAGTCCACATTTGAGCAACAAGGAGGCTCTCAGGAGGTTGCTCTTAGGCATCCTATAAAACTAAGCTAAGTTTCTATTTCAAAAGTAAATGTTCATAAGTACAGTGATCACTATCAAGGGTCCGTCACTAGTCATCTTCCTTCACTAATCATGGCCCCTGTACTCAGGGAATTCTTGCTGTCCCATTAGAGAATATGGCAGAGCTCCCCACGATGGGAATTTGATATTCCTTCAGTTATTGTGTGAATCTCCACCCACTCTGACAATGACCCATGAACACTTGAACACATTCATATGCCTTATAGGTGTGCCATAGGTGAACCCCCTCCCATTCATCCCCCATCTCTAACACCCCACACCAATGATCCTCCTCTGCTGCAGTTGTAACCTTTCTGTGATCCAAAACTTCTTCAAAAATGAAGCCAATAAAATAACTGAATATAATTAATAAGAAAATGAAATAATAGTGATAGTTTTTAAAATAATGAATAAAATACAAAAATTTTTTTTAATTTGAAATAATAAAAATATAAAATTTTTAAAAAGTTTGACATTGTGTCTTTTATCACTGTAAGATCTGTTGTCTTACATGTACAATGACATTTTCTTCGTTTATTCCTCCAGTGTCTTATTTTTTTCATTTTGTCTTCAAAGAAACTTTAGGTTACAGAAAAGTCATGTACAGAATATAGGTGATTCCCATATACCAAACACCCTCCCCCTTTTCCCCTATCAATAACATTTTACATGTGTGTGGTATATTTGTTACAATCGATGTACAAATATTGAAACATTGTTCTTAACCATGGTCAATGATTTACATTATGGTTTACATTTTGGACCATACACTTTTACACATTTTGATGAAATTTAACATAGTCTGTATCTGTCATTGCAAGATCATTTAAAACAATTCCATCACCCCAAAAATGCCACCCTAACTGTTTTTCAAACCTCTTCTTAAAAGGTGAAAGAACAAGTCCTTTGCATTTTCCAGGGGTCCTCTGGAAAATCCCAAACAATTTGAGATCAAGATGATTTCATTTGGGGAGTGGATGTAGCTCAAGTGGTTGAGTTCCTGCTTCCCATGTAAGAGATCTTGGGTTCAATACTTGCTACCTCCTAAGAAAAAAAGAAAAAAAAATACATTATTTAGGGTTTTATTTGGGGAAGGAAAAATGTCAAAAAGTTAAATAAGAAAATGGATCACTGTGAAACAATATTCGATTCCCTATTTAATCAAAGTGAAAAAAGATTTCAGAAGTAAATAGAGGAGTCAACATGACTGTTTTTTTTTGTTTTTTTTTTAAAAACAGCTCTTTTAAAAGTGAGAAGAATTGTTTTCTAAAACAATAAAGGAGGATAAGTTCAATATAAAACATAGGAGATTATTCTGATAAGATATCGAACTTTTGTCTTCTGGGCAGATTACTCAGATGGTTAAGAAAAACCTTTTACAACCCATTACTCACAGCAGACCAATAATCCAAAAACAGTTATCATTTTATGAGAGAAAAAAACAAATTCTAATTCTACATGAAAATATAATTTAAGTAAAAATCTTATAAATAACCTATCAAATCTTAGCCATCTTTGGCCATGGCAAATAAAACTTATTTCCACAGATGTACAACTTTCTATATCCATTCAGGTTTTTGTCCTACACTTCCCTGTTTTTCATTTAGCAACAGTTTTCTCTAGGACAAAACTACTCTTTTCCCTTAGAAAAAACTTTTTGCATAACTTGCATATTAAAATTGTCATTAAGATCTTGGAAATTGTCTTTAAGACAACACCTTACAAAACAAAATTATCCTTGCAATAGTGTGTCAGAATAATAACTCAATTCAGTTAAACACAAAATTTACATTTTTTTCATCATCTTAAAACATCTAGTAGATATAATGCTAGCTTGTTTGGTCAGTAAGCCTGTGTAAATTTACAAAGAACACACCCAGATAGAATAAAATTTTATGCTTGTATTGTATTTAAAATTGATAACTCAGAATATATAGTTATTTTTATTTAACTAAACAATATTAAACTAGTCTTATTTGTCAAAGTTTTATCTGAATTATGTGAACTTTGAATTTTGTAAAACATTTGGGTTTAGTTATAGGAATACTCTTTTTCCCACCATTAGAAATAGTAGATGTTCAGTTATTTTAATTTCTGGGACTTGAAGAATATTAATTCATATGTATATGCTTATTTATCTTTAAAACAATTTGAATAGAGCTCTCTTAAGGTAATTTTACAAATTTAATTTGGTAATAGCATTTGAAGGTAGGAAAATATACATCAAACATACAGACACAGAAAGTTTATAGCTTCAATTTAAAATTTTTCAGCCATGAGTCAGACATAAAAACACAAGCACACAAAAAAAACACAGAAATGCAAAACTCACTAGTTTATATAACAGAACTGGCTTTCTGTTCTTGCCTCTCGCTTACATTTTTATTAGAATTTTGTTCTTGGCAGGTGGGACAAAATTGTTACTGAGCAAAACGTGGGTTTTAATGCCCGATGTGTTCCAAAGACCAATCCCTGAGACACCAGGGTTTCAAAGAGAGAAAGTTTGCTACTAAGCAGCAAAGCAAGGCGATCAGACTCCTGTCTCAGAATCTGTTTTATGTGGAAGACTGATGCTTAACCACTGAACCACATCAGCTCCCCATTTTAGGGTTATTTTTTTTTTGTTTTTATTTTTATTTATTTTTTTTCTTCTTAACTTTATTTGTACATTTAATAATTGAAAATATAAACAATTAAAAACTAAAAAGTAAACACAGATGAATAAATATATACATTTCTCCATTAAATGTAAT
>JAQZBX010012935.1:0-22263 GCA_029593785.1 Cabassous unicinctus
TCAGGTAAATGAATACTGACTTAATCCATTAAGCAAGAAATTCCGCTAGGTGCTACCAGGAATATAAAGTTGAAAAAGTCATAGTGTGTAATTATATTATAGTAGGGAATAAACATAGTTACAAAGAACTATGAGGGTTCAAAAGGGAAAAACGGCTGTTGAGGCTCTAAGTGGTGATATCCAATAAAATGTTGGTTATAGAGTCAGAATCTCAAAGGAGTCTGGGATAGCAAAAGATTTGGAGATGTAAAGGATTTCTGAGGACACAAGAGTGAAAGATATTGTTCAGGATGAATATGAAGTGAAAAGAAGTGAGACACAAAGGAACAAGATGGTGAGACACAGAGGAAGAAGATCTATGGAGGTAGACTTTGGTATGGTGAAGGAAAGTCAGGAGAGAGTAGGGTCACTCAAGTCAATTGAGGAGAAGAGAGCATTTCTGGAGAAGGAGATTGATCCACAGAGTCCATGTTGGCCCAAAGGTTTTTCAATTGCCAGTCTTAGAAAAAGTGGTTTTAACAAGGAAGACAGGGTAGAAGTCAGACCACAGAGGTTTAGTAATGAATGATAAGAAAATAAGCATGAATCTATCATAAATGCACATTATTATTTTGACAGCTTGAGAAAAGACATTGCATCACAGAAGGCCTTAGAAATATTTTAAAATTCATAATAGTAGTTGTTACAGTTGGGCAGTTTGATGTAATTATGAATTCCAAAAATATAATTGGATCATGCTTGTAAACTGATCTGTTAATCTGGGCATGATTAATTTATGGTTAGGGCATTGACTGGGCCACGTCAGTAGGGCGTTGAGCCCCACCCCTTGGTGGGTGGGGAATCGAATATAAAAGGCAAGGCAGAGAACACAGTAGAAGCAGTTTTTGAGAAGCAGTTTTGATGTTAGAAAGAAGGCCCCAGGAGAAGAGAAGCGAGCCATTCGCCTGATTGTCTACAGCTGACCTTGTGGAGGAAACAGGAGCTAAGCCCGGAGAGAAACGCAGCCCCGGGAAGAGAGGAACCCCAGAAGCCTGAACCCTGGCAAACGCTGGCAGCTGTCTTGCTCTAACACGTGGCAATGGACTGTGGTGAGAGAAGAAACTTAACGCTTTATGGCCTGGTATCTGGACTTCTATACCAAATAAATACCCTTTATAAAGACCAACCCATTTTTGGTATTTTATATTAGCACCCCTTTGGCTGACTAATACAGTAGACAATATTCGCAATCACTCACACAAGTCCATGAGATGTCATTACCCAGTGCCATTTCATTTTCACTAGTTATCAAAACCTGAATGTGAGGGTATGCAGGGGGTGGGGAGGTACCATACCACAGATTGTTCAGTGACCCACTTAAGGCTCAAAAAAGATGAGCTGGTTAGTCCAGAGTCCTGTTTGTGAAACTTTGGAATTGGACAAAGACCGAATCAGCCAGAGTTGATAAACAGCAATAGATCATAGACAAAGACAACTGGATAAGGGGTGTAAGGACAAAGCAGGCCAAAAGAGAAAGAAGTGACTAGCCTAACCCAAGAGTGAGAAATGGAAAAGGCAGCCTTGGTTCCCCACTGCCAAGAGGCATTGCTAATCTTTGTTTTGGGGTTGTTGGAAGGCCTTTTAACCTTTCAACAAACTCCAATTTTACTTAAGCTAGTTAGAAAGGGTTTCTTCTCCTTAAAACCGAGAGCTAAAACTTATACAATCGTAATTTAACCAACTCCCTATTTTGACAGTATGTAGGTTATTTTTATTTTTGATTCCCTTATATAATGTTGCGATGAACATATCCAAATACAAATTTCATTTGTAATTCCAACTATTTCTTTAGGATATATTTCTTTATGTGGAATTATAAGCCAAAGGATATAAACATTAAGGCCCTTGCCAAACTGCTTTCCAGAAAGGTTATTTTACACCACCAATTTATTCCATAGTGTATAAAAGTCTGGAGATATGCAAAATCTTAAATAAAGATACTTGATGTTATCTTCAACACTTACTATAGATTTCAAGACAAAAGTGAAAGGGTTGATTGAATTTGCTTTTCTATGATTTCATATCAAACATCCTTTTCCTTTCACTTGAAGGAAAAGGATGTTTCCTTTCACATTTCTATCTCTAAAACAATCCCCTTTCATCATCCATCAAATGACTACATATGCTAGTGTTTCTTTTAATACTTTACCTGACAAATTTTATTTTCATTTCCCTCATTTTTTCACAACTTTATTGTATAACTTACTGCTATGATATTCATCTAAGTACACAATTCAATGATTTTGGTAAACTTATACAGTTGTGCAACCATTACCACAACTCAGTTTTAGGACATTTTCATCACTCAAAATTCCCTTAAGCCCATTCTGCAGTCAATCCTTGCCCCCACAGCCAGTCCTAGGCAACCACTGGTCTACTTTCTATCTCTAAATACATTTGCTTTTTCTGGATATTTCATATAAATGGAATCACAAAATTGGTGACTTTTTGTATGTGCCTTCTTTCACTGGCATGTTTTTGAGGTTTGCATGTTGTGGCATGCATTTTGTTCCTTTATATTATTGAATGGTATTCTATTTTATGTATATACCACATTTTGTTTACCTATTCACCAATTAGTGGACATTTAGACTGTTTTCAGTTTGGGGCTATTACGAACACTTACATACCAGTATTTGTGTGGATACATGCTTTCATTTCTAATGGGTAGAACCTAGGAGAAGAACTGCAGGTTTACCTGGAAATTTTGTTTAACTTTTTAAAAACAGCCCAACTGTTTCCAAAGTGACTGGACCATTTTACATTCCCACATTTCCCTTTTTAATATGCCTATGTGACTAGTCACAGTTAGCTAGTTTAAAAATCAGATTTTCTTCATAATAAAGTCAAACTTACTCACAAAACCCACCCACAAATAAATACAGCCTTCCATCTTCTACTATTGCTTATTTATAGTGATTCAAAAGGGATGATGTAATGTGATAACTCATCACATCCACAAAGTAAATACCACAAGAGTACTTCTCCATCCTTTACCAAAGATAGGAAAAAATAACATAAGAACATCACATTTTCTTTAGCTTCCTCCTACATAAATTCTCAGAATATTGGAACCAAAATGTAAATACTGACAAAACTGAATTAGACACTTGGGTGGACTAAGATGGCAGCATAAGACACTCCAGGGTGCCATTCTCCAACAAAACTGTTGAACAGCTAAAAAAAAAAAAAAAAAAAACCTGGAAGATCTATATTCCTCAAAACTCTGGAAAACAGTTAAAGGGTCACAGTAATTGGGTGAGAGGCAAATCAAGGGAATGCAGTTTTAAGCATTCCTGGCACTCAAGGAAATCTCTGCCATAGACCTAGTTGGATAATAAAAACTTAAGGGACAGCTCAAGGACTAAAATCCCAGAGGTAACATTTTAAAATATTAAGATGTACAGTGTGCAATAAAAAATTACAAGACAAACAAAGAAGAGGAAATTATAGCCAAACCAAAGGAACAAGATAAAAATCCAGAAATCATAAATGAATAAGACCAGACTTTGGACATACTGTACACAGACTTTGGACATACTGTACAAAGACTTTTTTTTAAAAAATGATCCTCAATGTACTCGAGGAGATAAAAGAAAACATGGAGAAAGAAGTAAAGGATAGCAGGAAAATGAGTGAACAATATGAAAATCTCAATAAAGAGATAAAAAATTTAAAAGAAACCAAATAGAAATAATGGCGTTAAAGACCACTAAACTGAAATGAAAATGTCTCTAGAGGGTAGATGAGAGCTAGCAAAAGAAAGAACCAATGGACTCAAAGACAAGATAATTGAAATGAGTCAAGCTGAGGAAAAGAAAGAAAAAAGAAGAGAAAAAGTAAACAGAGCCTGAGAAACCTGTGGGACACTATCAAGCCTACCGATATATACATTACGGGAGTCCAAAATGAAGAAGAAACAGAGAAAGAAGCAGAAGGTATATTCAAAGAAACAATGGCAGAAAACTCAAAAATAATAAAAGACATCAATATGCTCATTTAAGAACTCCAATAACCCCAAAAATAATAAACTCAAAAAAGAACCAAACCCAAAACACACAGTAGTCAAATGTCCAGAGCCAAGTACAAGAATAGAGTCCTGAAAGCTGCAAGAGAAAAGCAACAAGTTATGTATAAAGGAATCGCAATAAGATTGTCAACTTCTCATCAGAAATCATGTAAACATGGCAGTGGGATGAAATATTTAAAGTGCTGAAAGAAAACAACTGCCAAGGAAGAATTTTATATCTGAAGAGACTGTCTTTCAAAAACAGGGGAGAAATTAAGACATTCCCAGATAAACAAAAGCTGAGGGACTTCATTACTACAATACCTGCCCTACACACAATGCTAAAGGGAGTTCTTCAGACTGAAAGTAAAGAACACTAGACAAACAGTGGATTGAAACAGCATAAAGAAATACAGACCTCCAGTGAAAGTAAACATATGGTTAACTACAAATGCCAGTACTATTATATTGTATTTTGGGTATGTAACTCCACTTTCTACTTCTTACAGGTTCAAAAATGTAAATGCATAAAAGGCTACGATAGATTGTGCCAAAGAAGATGTAGCTGCCTCTTCGCCGAACCACCCCTTTGCCTCTGGACTTCTCTGGGTTCAGCAGCCACCCGACCACGGGCCCGGGGCCATAGGCTCGGGCTACAACCATGGGCTCTGTATCCAACCAGCAGTTTGCAAGTCACTGTGCCAAGACGATGGAGGAGGCACCAGAGAATGCAGCCCGGGAGGCTGAGAAGCCGCAGCTGCTGCACAGTGCTGGCATCTCTATGTGGTTCAATGTGCACATGGGGTTCAGTTTCCTGTCTATAACCACCGGCACTGGGGTCACACTCGACCCCCCAGTGGACATCTTTGGGCATCAGAATAAGCTGTACATGGAAGGCTTCCAGAGCCTGGAGGGTGAGGCAGTGGAGAGCACCTTTAGGAAGTTGGCCAAGTGCCTGGAATATATACATGTCACCAGACCTGGTAGGGTGTTCTGTACTGGGAGTGAGAGACGGCTAAAGGGGAAGAACATGCAGAAGCCCAGATCAGAAGGAGAAAGGTGCTGCAACTGTGGAGGTCTAGACCATCATGCCAAGGAATGCAAGCTGCCATCCCAGCCTAAGAAGTGCCACTTCTGCCAGAGCATCAGCCATATGGTGGCCTCATGTCCACTGAAAGCTCAGCAGGCCCCCAGTTCCCAGGGAAGGCCCTCCTACTTTCAGAAGGAAGAAGAGTTCCACAGCCCTGCCCTGCTCCCAGAGGCCCAGAATTGAGCCACAATGGGTGGGGGCTATCCTTTTGCCATCAGGAAGTTCCAAGGAGCAGGCATCAATCAGCAACATGGAAAAAGTGAGACAGGGTGGGTAGCGGGCAGCTGGCACTGCCGTGTATCTCAGGCCGGGGTCCACAGCATCACCCCTTCTTCCATCTTGGTGGGGGGAAGGGGTGAGGCAAAGGAATTCCAACCATGCTTTATCCAAATGCAAGTGAGGGCTTTCAGGGGAAATACCTTGAAAGCCTGCACGAAATACCCTTAGAATCTCCACCTTTTTGACAGTGGCCTGGAGATAAAAGTTGTTTTCCTTTGAAAGAAAGATTTACAAAAATATTTCTCATGCCACAGTGAAAAGATTAAGTATGAGAGCAAATTGATGGACCCAACCCAGGAGCCACTATATTCTGCGGGAGAGAATCTCAGAGCTAGAGCAGGGTTTTGCCATGTCTAATCTTCTTATAACCCACTCTGGGTACAGGGTGCTGGGAACTGTCCCAAGCAGTGGGCTGTGATGACAGACAAAAGGGGTGGTTGGGACAGCTGCAGACTAAATGGGAAGATGGTGCAGAGAGGTTAAGAAAGGCTGGGCCAGTTAAAGGTCAGGAGAGGAAGCCAAGGTTAGGTGAGAGTTATCTATATACTGTAACAAGGGATTCCTGACCTCAACCTCTTATCCTAGGGCAAAGGACTTGCTGAGCTCAAGAGATCCATCCTTCACTGGATTAGGCTAGGCTTGCAATGCACAATGGGTGTGTGTGTGTGTGTGTGTGTGTGTGTGTGTGTGTGTGTATCCAAAGATGGATGTATGAAGCAAAGATGAAAATCCTCAACCTTTCAAAAATCTGGACTTTTCCTGCTTGGCTTCCAGAAAGACCATAAGAAAAGGCTACTTTGTGGTGCCCAGAGCCAATGTCCTACCCTGCTGCAGTAGTAATTAGTGTCATGGTAGCTAAAGGAGAAAGGGGTTTCGTTTATATGCTGTGGGATCACTGCAAACCTACCTCATTGTGTTGAAAGGGGGCAAATGCAATAGAATGCAATGGGTGATGTGTGTCTGATCCTGGGTTCTTGTCTCCCCCAAATGGTGCGCCCCCTCTATTTACTTTATTTGTCTGGACTTTGTATAACTTCACGAGTTGCTAATTTGGTGATTGCTAGGTGGCATAGTTGGTGTAAATATAATGTGTTGATTTTTCATGTTCTTTTGGGGTTTTTATTGTTTACAAACTTTTTTGTGTTGAAAGAAAAATAGCCAAAGCATCTTTGACAGAAGATTCTGCATCAGGCAAAAGGTTCTGAAACATGTACTTGGGGTCCCCTCCTCAAGCAGGGATCTCGAACCATCCCTTCTTTTGTGTTCCCCTTCCCCTATTTTCTATTTTGGACTAGATCTTCTGTCCTGAAAACTTATCCCATCACCCCTCTCCAGTTCCCCTTCCCCAAATCCCCATACATTAATTTTGGGAGTATCTCCACAATGCTTCAATGATTTGTACAAAAAAACCTGAAGAATCTAGGAACATTCCATCCCTCATTCCTAACCTTCTGAATAAAGACCATTCTTTGATGTGATTCAAACCAAAAGATTAACAACTGCTGTGTTTGGATTGACCAAATCTACTTAATCATCAATCCTAAGATAGAAATTATGGGGGGGAGGGTTGGTCTCCATGTAGAAAATGGGGGTGAGAGATCAAGAAAGGGAAGATGAAAGTATATCCAAATCAATCAGGAACTTCTATGCAGGTGCAAGAAACTTATGTCAAAGTGACCACAAGATTGTTTAATAGGAGATGGAAGAATGTAACTCTATGTTTACTGCTAGAAACCAAAGCTTTGTGTGGAATCTTGAATATATGGGGAGGAAAGGATGGTAGGAAAGCATGTACCTGTCCTTTCCCTAATTCTTTCCCCTTATTCCTGAATTGCAGGAGACTGAGCCCCCTTGGGCTTTTATGACCCCATCACTGGGGTATGTTTATTTGATGGTTGATTTTGTACTGGGTACTTCCTTTCCCTTCTACTATCATTTTGTAACACATGCTGACCCTTTCCCCTTCCCCTATTTTCCCTGGGATAATATAATCAATAAATAAAGACTTACTGGTACCAAAAAAAAAAGGTTATGATAAATCTATGGTTTTGAACATACAATGTATAAAGACATAATATGTAAAATGTACAACAAAAAGATGGGGGGACAGAGGATTATAGGAACAGTATATGTGTATGCTACTGAAGTTAAGTTGTTATCAACTCAAGTGTGATTGTTATAGATTTAGGATGTTAAATTTAAGCCCCATGGTAACCACAAAGAAAATCTCTGAAAAATATATACAGGAGGAAATGGGAAAGGACTCAAAATGGTACGCTACAAAAACTCAAATATGAAAGAAGGCATTAACAGAAGAGCTGAGGGACAAAAAATAGTATAAGACTTACAAAGACTAAATAGCAAATGGCAGAAGAAAGTTGGTCATTATCAGTAGTTACTTTAAATGTAAAAGGACTAAACTCTAAATTCAAAAGGCAGAGACTAGCAGGATGGAAAAAAAGCTTGACCCAACTATGTGCTGTTTATAAAACTCTCATCTGAAATTCAAAGACACAAGTAGGTTTAAAGTTGAAGGATGGAAAAATATATATATATCATGCAAATAGCAACAAAAAGAGAGCCGGAGAGCTATAATAACATCAGGTAAAATAGACTTTAAATCAAAATCTGTTATGAAGCACAAAGAAAGTCACTATATAGTGATAAAGGAATCAATTCAACAAGAAGACATAACAATTATTAATATATATTCACCTAATGGCAGAAACCCAAAATATATGAAGCCAAATGTTGACAGATTTGAATGGAGGAATATGCAGTTCTACCTTAATAGAAGGAGACTCAATACTCCACTTTCAAGAATGGATAGAACATCTAGACCAGGGGTCCACAGACCCCTGATTCAAGGTATCTGTGAGCTTGAATTGAAAAAATCAACTTATTATCTTTATTTTCTCTGACCTCTAACTGAAATCTAGAATTTCCTTCACTTATGAATATAAGCAATAAATAAATTACAGTAGCATTCATTACACCTGGCTGGCAAAGGGGTCTATGGAACAAAAAAAAAAGGTTAAGAATCCCTGATCTAGACAGAAGATCAATAAGGAAATAGAAGACTTAAACAATACTCTAAACCAACTAGACTTAACAGACATATATAGAACACGTCACCTAAAAACAGAAGCAGAATACACATTCTTATCTAGTGCACATGGGTCGTACTACAGGACAGAACACGTTAGATCACAAAACAAGAATCAATAAATTTAAAAATATGAAATCATAAAAATGTATCTTCTTTGATCACAATGAAATGAAGCTAAGAATAACAGAAAGAGAATTAGAAAAATAACGAATATATGGGAAGTAAACAACACTCTTAAAGAACCAATGGGTCAAAGAAGAATCACAAGGAATATTAGGAAATATCTTGAGACAAATGAAAATGGAAAAACAATATATTAAAACTTGTAGCATGCAGCAAGGGCACTGCTAAGAGGAAAATTTATAGCTTTAAATGCTTACATTAAAAAAGATATAAAATCAGATAATCTCACAACGAAAGGATCTAGAAAATAACAGCAAAACTAAAGGCAATGTAAGCAGAAGAAAGGAAATAAAGACTAGAGCAGATATAAATGAACTAAAGAATAAAAAAGCAACAGAGCGAATTAACAAAACCAAAGGTTGGTTCTTTGAAAAGATCAATAAAATTGACAAACCTTTAGGTAGATTGACAAAGAAAAAAAGAGAGAGGACACAAATGACTAAAATCAGAAATGAAAAGGGGGACATTACTACTGACCCCACTGAAATAAAAAGGACTATAAGAGGATGTTATGAACAACTGTATGTCAATAAATCAGATACATATATGTTACTAGAATAAAATTTTTTAAAAACATAGAATGAAACCTAGATGAAATAGCAGATTCCTAGAAACACTTAAACTACCTATAATGACTCAAGAAAAAATAGAAGATTTCAACAAACCAGTAACTAGTAAAGATACTGAACTGTCATCAAAAACCCCCGAACAAAAGAAAGCCCAGAACTAGACAGCTTCAATACTGAATTTTACCAAACATTTCTAGAAGAATTAATACCAATCCTGCTCAAACTCTTCCAAAAAATTGAAGAGGAAGGACCACTTTCTAACTCATTCCATGAGGCCAACATCATCCTTACCAAAGCCAGATAAAGATACCACAAGAAAAGATAACTATTTTTTATGAATATAGACACAAAATCATCAACAAAATACTAGTAAACCAAATTCAATAGCATATTAAAAGAATTATGCACCATGATCAAGTGAAATTTATCCTAGATGGTTCAATGTAAGAAAATCAGTTAATATAATACACCATATTAATAGAACGAAAGGGAAAAAAACCCACATGATTATCTTGATTTAGAAAAGGCATTTGACAAAATCCAGCACCACTTTCTTAAGAAAAACAGAGAAAATTAGTAATAGAAGGAAACTTCAACATGCTAAAGGGCATTGTGGCAGTTTGGCAGTTTGATATAGTTATGAATTCCAAAACTAGATATTGGATTATGCTTGTAAACTGGTCTGTTCATCTGGGCATGATTAAGTTATCATTAGGGATTTGATTAGTAGGGCATTGAGCCCCACCCCTTGGTGGGTGGGGTCTCAAAGATAAAAGACATTGCAAAGGACAGAGTTGGAGTTTTTGATGTTGGAGTTGTGATGCAGAGTCTTGAGCTGGAGCTTGGTCGTGAGGAAAGAGAGAAGGCCCCAGGAAGAGAAGCAAGCCATTTGCCTAATAGTTTACTGCTGGCCTTGTGGAGATAACAGAGCACCTGGGCCCGGAGAGAGGCAAGCCCCTGGAAGAGAGGAACCCAGGAAGCCTGAACCCTGGCAGATGTCGGCAGCCATCTTGCTCCAACACGTGGCCATAGACTTTGGTGAGGGATGTAAGTTATGCTTTATGGCCTGGTAACTGTGGACTTCTACTCCAAATAAATACACTTTATAAAAACCAACAGATTTCTGGTATTTTGCATCCGCAACCCTTTGGCTGACTAATACAGAATTTGGTACTGGAGAGTAGGGTCATGCTTTTGCAATTACCAAAATGCTGGAATGGTTTGATAAATGGGTAAGGGGTATTTTTTTGTAGAAATTGTAGATGCTTGGTAGAAAAGGCCGAGATTGCTTTGTAGAGACTGTTGGTAGGGATATGGACACTAAAGAGACTTTTTATGATGCCTTAGAAGTAAATGATGAAACTATTATTGGAAACTGAAAGAAAGGTGATTCGTGTTTTAAAGTTACAGAGAACTTAGCAAGATTAACTTCTGGTGTTTTATGGAAGGCAGAATTTGAAAATGGTGAGCCTGAGCATTTAGCTGAACAACTTTCCAAAATAAACTTGGAGAATGAGGCTTGGCTTCTCCTTGCAGCTTATAACAAAATGTTAGAAGAGAGAGAGAAGCTGAGAACTGAACTGCTGGGCAAAAAGAAAACAGAAACTGATTCTGGAACTTTCAAGTCTCTGGAAATCAAGCTCCCAGATGATGGTGCCCCATTTGAGAACTTAACTAAACTTGGAACTTGTAAATCAGGATTGAAGATGCAGTTATCTATGAAAGACTTGTGGAAAGTCTGCCTGATGGCTTGGACTCCTACTTCTTGCATGCTAAACCAACAAGCTTTTTGAGAGCTGTATGAACAAAACCACTGTCAGCTTGGACTAAAAGGGACATGGGAGAGACTGAAAGGGAAATGACTTCAAGAGGAAAACCATGGAAGCTGAGATCTGGAATTAAGACATCACCTTGGGCCAAGAGAGGAACCCTACCCATGTGTACAGAGACGGTGAGTTTGCCCCAGCAGTTGAAGAGGATGGATGTTCCCACATGATGTTCTGGGAGAGTTTTGCCACCTCAGGGTATAGAGAGGGTGGAGCACATTTCTCAAGGATTAGGGCTGTTAAGGTCAACACCCCATAGGTCTGAGAGGGCTGCACCAGTCCCCTATGGATTAGGGAAGGCCAGGTGGTCAACTTATTGCTCTGAGAGGGTTGAGCCTGTGTGCCAAAGGTTAGGGAGGATGTTGTCTTCACTTCACTATACTAGGGGGGCTAAGATTCTAACCCAAAGATTGGGTAAAATATGGCAATCACCCCAACACTCTTGGAGGGTGAGGTCTGGAACTTGGTCAACACCCAGATGCTTGATGAGGATGGAACCAAGAAAATGGCCGTTGGGCAAGCCTGTGGAAAGGGTGGGTCCCCATGAGGCCCCAAGGAGAAGAAACAACATCTTAAGAATGACTCTCAGACTTTGACATCTAATGAAGCATGTCCTGCAGGTTTATTGAACTGTAAAGGACCCATGACTCATGTTTCCCTCCCAATTTCTCCTTACTGTAATGAAAATGTTTACCCTTTGTCTATTCATTTGTGTACTGGAAAGAGATAAATGGTTTTGTAAATTTCAGAGGTCTACAGCAGACAGGACTTTGCCCCAAGACAAATTGTATTTCTTTAAACTGACTGGGATACAATTTTGTACTCAGCATTGTTACTGATTTAAGGGTTTTTTTGAATATTGTAATGTCTTTTTGGAATTCAGAGGGTGGAGCCTAGCAGTTTGATAGCATTGAAGAATTCCAAAGCATAATATTGGATTATGTTTGTAAACTGGTCTTTTCCTCTGGGCATATTAAAGTATATTGGATTCAGAGGTTTTACTTTTACTTGATTAAATAATGATTAAGGCTTTGATTGGGCCACGCTCCTTAGTGGGTGGGGACTCACAGAAAAACTGCACCGCAGAGAAGGGAGGTTGGAGTTTTAATGCTGGAGCCTGGGGAAGTAAGCACACAAGAGGAGTTTGGTCGTGAGGAAGGAGAGAAGGCTGTGGGAAAAGAGACGAGACGTTCACCTCTCCACAGCTGGCCTTGTGGAGAGAAGCAAGCCTCAGCCCAGAGAGAGGCAAGCCCCTGGAAGAGAGGAACCCAGGAAGCCTGAACCCTGGCAGATATCAGCAGCCATCTTGCTCCAACACGTGGCCATAGACTTTGGTGAGGGATGTAACTTATACTTTATGGCCTGGTAACTGTGAACTTCTACCCAAAAAAAATACCCTTTAAAAAAGCCAACAGATTTCTGCTATTTTGCATCAGCACCCCTTTGGCTGACTAATACAGAATTACAGATAAAAGTCATTATATATCTTGTCATAACTTACAAAATTGTGCGGGAGAGAGTTTAAACTATATTGTAAACCATAATCCACACTTAGTGGCAATGCTCCATTATATGTCCATCAATTATAACAAATGTACCACACTAATGGAGTATGTTAATGTGGGAAAGTGTGGGAGGGTTAGGGAGTGGGGTATTTGGGAATCCTCTACATTTTTTATGTAACATTTATGTGATCTAAATATCTTTAAAAATAAATTTTTTTTTTAAAAAAAGGAACAAAGTTTAGGTACGTGCAACTCATGGATGAACACTGAAGGCATCATGTTGAGTGAAATAAGCCAGACACAAAAGGGCAAAAATTGTATGATTTTACTGGTAAGAGATAATTAGTATAAGAAAATTCAGAGAGTCATAAACTAGAATATAGGTTACCAGGAGCTGGGCGAGATGGGTAGGAAATGATGAGTTAATGCTTAATTGGTATAGTGTTTCTCTTTGGGGTGATGGAAAGGTTTTGGTAATGGATGGTGGTGACGGTAGCACAACACTGTGATCATAATTAACAGCAATAAGTTATATATTTGAATGTGGTTAAAGAAGACATTTTAGGTTGTATATATGTTACTAGAATAAAATTTTTTTAAACCATAGAATCATACAACACAATGAATCCTATTGTAAAAGATAAAGAAAAAAGTGGCTATATTTTATTATATAACCACCCAATTTTATGACTTACTATATAGCTATAGCAATCAAGACAGTGTGGTGTTAGTAGAAGGACAGACTTACATATATTAACGGAACAGGATAGAGTAGTTTTTTTTTTTATAAAGGTACAGAGGCAATTCATTGGAGAAAAGAGTCTTTTCATCAAATGTTGTTGGTACAATTGGTCATAGGCAAACAAACAAACAAAAAAATCCAAACCTCAATCTAAATCTCAGACCTTATACAAAAATTAACACAAAATGGATCACAGATCTAAATATAAAATGGAAAACTACAAAACTTTTAGAAGAAAACATAGAAGAAAATTTTGTAAACTAGGGTTAGGTGACAAATTCTTAGATAACCAAAAGCACAATCCATAAAAAGAAAAATATATGGATAAATTTTAAATTTTGCTTTGCAAAAGACACTTTTTCTTTTTTTGAGGTACCAGAGCCAGGGATTGAACCCAGGAATGTGGTAAACCGGCGCTCAACCACTGAGCCACATCGGCTCCCCTGAGTTGGTTTTTTCATTTGTTTGCTTGTTGTTTGTTTTTTTGTTTTTAGGAGGCACCAGGAACCGAATCCAGGACCTTCTCAGCTAGGAAGCAGGCGCTCAACCACTTGAGCCATATCCACTCCCCAAAAGATACTTTTAAGAGAATGAAAAGACAATCTACAGACTGAGAGAAAATATTCTTAAATCAAATATCTGACAAAAAGACTTTAAGTATCCAGAATACATAAAAAACTTTTTAAACCCCACAGTTAAAAAAAAAATCTAATTAGAAAATGGGCAAAAGACTTGAACATATACGTCACTAAAGATGATACAGGGATAGCAAATAAGCGCATGAAAAGATGCTCAAAATCAACATCATTAGCCTTTTTTTTTAATTTTAGGAGGTACTGGGGATTGAACCCAGAAGCTTGTACATGCAAAGCAGGTGCTCAACCACTAAGCTAAACCTGCTTCGCTCATTAGCCATTAATAAAAGGCAAATTAAAACCCCAATGATATATCACTATATACCTATTAAATGGCTAAAATAAAAATAGTGACAAAGGCAGTACTGGTAAAGATGCCCAAGAACTGGGCCCTTTATACATTGCTGGTGAAAATGCAAAACAGTACAGTCACTTTGGAAAAATGGTTTAGCAGTTTCTTATGAAGTTAAACATATTTACCATATGACCAAGCAATCCCACTCTTGGGTATCTATCCTAGAAAAATGAAAACTGATGTTCACCCAAAACCTGTAAACAGATGTCCATAGAGCTTTACTTTTAATAGCCAAAAACTGGAAACAACCAGTATGTTCCTCAATAGGTGAATGGATAAACTATGATACATCCCTGTACTGGAATACTACTCAGCAATAAAAATGAGCAAACTATTGATGCACATAACAACTTGGATGGATTTTAAGGGCATTACACTGAGTGGGGGGGGAAAAAGCCAAACTCCAAAGGATACAGGAGGCAGATGTGGCTCAAGCATCCCACTTGGGACATCCCGGTTCGGTTCCCAGTGCCTCCTAAAGAAAACAGAAAGACAAAGAGCAAAAAACAAACAAACAAACAAACAAAAAACAACGAGCAGACAAATGAGGGGGGAAGAAAAAGGATACATACCCTGGACAACTAACAAAACAGTGATGGACCAGTCCCATCTCAAAAGCAAGGAGTAACTTCAATTGCAAGCAAAACAATTCCTTTCCTCTGCCCCATAATATCTACATGTTCTTTCTCAACCTGAAGCAGTCAGAGTGGACATCGTTCCAAATCCCTCAAGACTGAGAAATCAACAAAAATAAAGGGGAAATATAACCACGGACCAAAACAGATTTACCAGTATTGTAGTTATTATCTTGTGGTAATGGAGTAACTTGTAAAAATGATATAAAAATTTAAGAAGGGATACATTCAATAGGGTGGTATATGGGAATCCTATATTTTATACCCACAACTAAAGAAAAAATTTTTTAAAAGGCTGCAAAAAAAGAAAACTGGAATACAGGTTGTAAGCTTTATATCAATATTGATACAAATTTCTTGAACTTCATAACTGTACATAAGGTGTGTACATAAGTGAATAGTCTTGTTCTCAGGAAATGTACATGAAACTATTAAGTGCTCAAGGAGTATGATGTATATAGCCTATTCTCAAAGGTTTAAAAAATAGACTGACAGATATATGATGGGGGGAGAGAGGAAAGAGGGGAGGGAGAGAGGGAGGAAAAGGAAGAAAAAGAAAGAGGGAGGAAGGAAGGAAAGAGCGGGGAGGGAGGGAACAAATGTGACAAAATGTTAAAAGTTGGTAAATGTGGATATCCATGGAGGGGGGTATACTGGAGTTCTCTGTATTATTTTTGCAACTTTCCTAAAAGTTTGAAATCATTTCAAAAGCAAAATATTATGAAAAAAGAGAACTACCTACCAACCTCAGAGAGTTGTTATAAGGATTGAGAGAATTTATAATATATCTAGCACAATGCTTCACACATAATAAACACTCAATAGCGATAGAACAAACACAGCCTTCTGCTCACCATATATGCAAAAATTCTGAACCAAATAATGAGCACCCAAATCATAATATTGAAGGGATATAAGCAAAATTATACAGTAAACAAAATGGGTCCCCTCCTAGTTGCTCTTTCATTGCCTTACCCATTAATTTTCTTAGCAGGTCCTATGGAACAGAATTTCCATGCTGCAAAGAGGTGTTTTGCTGCTAGATTTAAACAAGTGTATACTCCCTTAAGTTCTAGAAAGCTTAATTTGACAGAAATTTCAATTCTTCTCTCAAAATTTAATAGTGTATAAAAGGATGTATTTAGGTATGCCAGAAGATTAACACTCAAGTATAAGAATGTATCTGATTTAACACATCTTATTTTATAAACATATTTAACTAAACACATTAGTATTTCACAGTGCTTCAAAACTTCTCACATATTCTTCAACTGAAAAAATTAATGAATCACTAAAAGGCCATTCTCCCTACTGTTACTGCCCTGCCAATTGATCTCCTGCTTATCCTTCCCCTAAATATAACAATACCCAAAATTAGATCTCTTTTCTCCCATGTTTTCTCCATAAGCAAAAAGAGTCACTGAAAAGTCAACAGATAAGATTCCTTACTGCCAGAGAGGCAGCAACTGGGAACCTTTTTCTGAAAGTAGTTTGGTCTATTACCACACTTACAGCTGATGTGATGTTGACTGTTCCGAGTTCAAAAACAGATGCACAGAAACAAAAACTTTTCTTTCTACAAGTATTATAGAATTCCATTTTTTCTTTTTTGGTAATTTTAGAAACACAGGTTCATGAAAAACCAGAAAAATACAATTCTTAAGACCCTAACCCATTCTCATTCTAACTTTGAAAAATGTAAAGATACTGATAAAAAAGGCATAGAGATTTTTAAAATTCTCATCTAAAGATGGAGTTCAAAGGGAATCTGACTACAAGAGAATATTAACTGATTTTCTAGGAAGCCAGAAATGGCTACAAGCTATTTATAGCTACACAAGGAAGTGCTTCTTTCCAGAGCACTGTTCTTGTTCATACTTCTCAACAAGAACATTGGACATGCTTATTTTTTATGGCTAAAATCACCAATCCTGTACTTCCATCAAAATAAGTTAGTTGTACATAGGTTGTTCTAAGCTTACTCTTTTAGCCACAGTCTTGCTCCTCAATAAAAACTAAATGTGGGATTTTTTTAAAAAAATCACTTACATTTTCAATCACTTTTCATTAAAAGGTCTATAATTCCTTATTCTGAGACTCAAAGACCTCAAATATATAGTTCAATCATAACATTTTGCACCAAAAATCCAACCTGAACTTATCTGATAGCAAAACCTAATCTGAACAAATGAGGGAACAACCAGTTTTTACCTACATACTGTGACTAGTTATGTTTCCACTGCATAAATATTAATGTCTTTGAGGTATTGTCCCAGACACTCTGCTGAGAGTGTTGCATAAAGCATATGAATCACACAATCTTTAAAAAAATTCAAAAAGTTCTGGCCCCAAGAGTTTTGGATAATGGACTGTGGACCTGTATTTAGATAAAATCTTCACTATTAAAGATTGCTTCTAAATTCAACCTTTTTGTTTTTCAAATTGCCAACAAATTTTAAATACATTAAAATGATTGATGGGAGCAGATGTAGCTCAAGTGGATGAGCACCTGTTTCCCATGTACAAGGTCCCGGGTTCGATCCCCAGTACCTCCTAAAAACAAAACAAACTAACAAACGAAAAAAACCAACTCTCACTGGGGAGCAGATATAGTTCAGTGGTTGAGCATCTGCTTACCATGTACGAGGTCCTGAGTTCAATCCCTCGATACCTCCTTAAAGGAAAAACAAAAAAAACAAAACCTCTATTGCATAAAGTAACATGAAATAGTAATGGTCTCTTACATAAAATGAACTAAATATACCCCCCACATATATTTTTTCATTATAAGACTAAGTGCTACACGATTCAAGTTCCATTTCTTTTTCATTTTAAATAAATGAAAACCTGTACTGATTTATAAGTACTACATTTCCTAAATTTAAAATGAATAAAAGTTCATTTTAATTTATAAGATTTAAACTAGTAATTTTTAATACTAATTTATTAAACTCTTAGCCAGGGATCTCTAGGGAAACAGAACCGACAGGAGATACCTGTAAATAGTATGAGATTTTATAAAATTTTCCACATGATCATGGGGTTGCACAAGTCCAAATTCCATAGGACAGGCTGCAAACGAGGGGCTCTGATGAAGCTCCTTGATGAGTTCCCCAGGAGACGCTGGCTGTCTGAAGTAGAGATGGGAATTCTCTCTGAATGCTGAAATCACTTCCCCTTTTAAGGCCTTCAACTGATTGGATGCATCACTCACTGCTGATGGCAATCTCCTCAGTTGATTGCAGATGTAACCAGCCATCTATGCAATCAACTCACTGATGATTAAAGTCCATGAAATGCCCTTGGTATTACAATTAGCCCAGTGCTTGCTTGACCCAACAACTGGGCACCATTACCTGGCCTAACCATCACAAACTCTCAACAGATTTTGCTCTCCTTTTCATTGGTAAGAACCAATATCTCAATACAAAAACAAACACTTACAAAATGAGTTAATTAACAGATAACTTACATGAAGCACATTCCTGGAACTTCACTTTTTATATCTTATCAGGTTATCCTATTTCTAGCACTTAATAATATTAACATTTACTAACTATGGGGTTAACCATTTGTAGCAATCATTAGCATATTTAGTGAAAGAACTTAAGACATTTTCCTAGACTATATGAGAAAACTATTTTTAATTTAAAAATTTTCAAAGAATGTCACAAGTTCAACCAATTTCTTAGGACCTGAAAGGGTAAAATACATAACTGCCCCAGCTAAATTTTTCAAAATACCATTTATGAAAGAGGAAAATAAATTAGTGAAATATTAACACAAATGGTTTCACTTCACTTTTATTTCAAGTGTGGCAGACAGCAATGACATTCCCAACCTAAGTCATACTGAGATACCTCCAAACTTTTTAGTCCATAATAGAAAACACATTATTGTGCTAATATTTTCATGTATTCAGAGATGAAATGTTTGTTAAAAAATTTTGGTCTTTTGTACAAAAAGGTTAGGACTTAATAGAAAAGAGATATACATGAAAAGGTCAAATTTTTTTTATGATAAAATAACCTACTTGATTAATATATAAGGAATTCTCACAATCAACAAGAAAAAGCCAAATGACCCAACTGAAAAATGGACAAAGGACATAAATGGGTAATTCAAAGTAAAATAGCTAATGAATATAAATATAAAAAAAGATTGCCAACTAGCAACAACACACAGTCATTGTGCTTATTACTGCAATGAAAATGTTGTTTATATAGACCTAGAGGGGAAATTTTCAGAATATCCATCAAAATATATTTCTCTTTGGCCATTTTGCCAACTCACTGTTTAACAAATAAAGTAAGCATGTCACTTTTGCTTGTGAAAGTGGGGGGGGGGGAATTCTGATCACAAGTTTAGATGGTAAGAAGACTCAATTATTCCTGATGGTAGCAAAATGAACATTTTAATTCCAAATGTCAGCTTATCACATATAATCCAATAACCAAGATCATTTAATAGACAGAGCTTTCAGGGTTTCTCAAAAATCAAAGATCTCATCTAGGAATAACTTTTAACCAATTCAAATCCTGCAGATTTGTCAAGAAACATGGAGTGGAAAAATTAGGACATAATGTCTACTTGTTTAATGGAGCTGAACTTAGGACAAGAGGCAATGAAATGAAGTTTAACCACTTAACCTTAGCAGAGGCATTGCATAACATACCCTGAAATTATTAACTTGTTTAACTCAAAAGGCTTAAGAACAAGATTTTATGAGTAGATATTTTTCCCAATGAGTCCTCAAAAAGCCACAGCCCTTGGTAAAACATAATAAGCTTGGCTAATTTGAAACTAAATGGGCTTCAATTTTCATTATTAATATATACTCAATATCTATACAACTTTTTAAAAGATATTTTCAAATGTCTTTTAAAATGGATGTAAACAAATACTTAATATACCAAGTCTAAGCACTCAATATCTTTTTATATTAAGAGGATACTTAATACCATAACTCTTGCAAAGGTGCCATGAAAAGCACAGTTTTAAACAAAAATGTCAGCAATTCACTGAAGGATGGACCTGGTATTCATTTTATGAGAATTATATATATATAAATTGGGCCTCAGTCATCTCCTTTGGGACAGTCAGCCTAAAGAAATAATTTTCAGAATGTTCACCAAGAACAAAGCAGAAAACTCATATATCCACAGTAAATTTCTCCTTTATCCTCCCAAACACTATCAAATCCCAAACTTTCCAGATGCAAGTGTTCAATAATAATCCAAAAAAGCCTTCTCTTGGACTTGTTTTTCTCCTTAGGCCTTAATAAGGGAGTAAAAGTAATTTTTAAAAACTTTTTAACTTGGGAGTGTTAAAATAAAAAATAAAGAAAAATATTTCTTCCAAGTTTTATTTCATCCTTTAAAAATATTTCTTCCAAGTTTTATTTCATCCTTTAAAAATGTGATTATTTACTTAATATGTTACACTAACACAAAAATCCAAGTAACATATCAATACTAGAAAAGTACACACACTTAATGCTATGCAAAAGCTAGACACTTTTTGTTAAGCTAACTCATACCACAGCAGTTAAAAAGGACAATCTAAAGAACATTATTCTAAATTTTGGTTTAAGAGGCTATTGCCATTTCCATGTCTTTTTATAAAAATCACCTAGAATAATTTTGTTAAAATCCCCTAACAAAAACTGGGACAACCCACATCCTAAAGTAAGAGAATTTTAATATACAAATATTTTATTCAATGAAGATATAATAGGATTTCAAATAATATATTTTTAAATGAGTGGAGGGTAAAGGTTTTTATGTATATTAAGATATTTTTGCACAGCTGACTATCAAAATAGCCATCTATCAGATTTCTTCTATTATGAGCTAACATCATAATGTACACAATACACACTTAGGATGAAGTTCATTGTTAATGATAGCAAATATAAACGCCCATATTAGGGTGAAAGCTCTCAACTGCTCAGTAACTTGGATTGACAGACCAAAAGAAAGGGAAAATCTAAAGTTTCTTTTTAAAATTAAATTATATCCACCAACATCTGAGAGCTTAACTACATTCAAGCGATGATATGATATCTACAGAGTAAAAGACACAAAGTCATGCAAGACAAAATTTTTCCTTCAAGGAGTTAAATGTCTGTAGGCCACGAGATCCACAACCACCAATTGCCCCTACAGCCACAGAGGCTGCTGAGCCCCAAGACAAGGAGTGCAGTTTTAATTTAGTATGCATTCTCAAAATATCATTATTTGAATCCCTTCTTTTGATGCTTTCTTGGAGACAAACAGAACCAAACTCACATAAAGAACAGTTAAGGTTCTGAACTACATGAAAATGTGTATTTAAGACAAAAACTTCAGGTGTCTCAAAATGAAAGTGCGATAATTTCTAATGTTTTTTAAATTAAAAACAGCTTTCCTTATTTGAAAAGCAATATGTGTTCAAGGGAGAAAAAAGAGAAAATGTAAGAGATGAAATGAAAATAATTTCACATACCAATAATTCCACTATTCTGAGAGAATCATTTCTAACCTTCACCCCCACTCCCCAATTAGTGTATTACAAAAGTATTTCCATATCAATGCCATCAGAAATGATGAAGTGGATGAATATCATAATATTTCATCATTAGGGAAAATCATACTATAACCAGTCCCCTACTGCTGAACACTTAGTGTCCAATTTTCTGCTATAAAAAAATAATGCTGTAATGAACATTTTTGTAACAATTCTCTGCATGAAATTATTTTTATTTTCTTAGGATAAACAGCTTGAAGTATAATTTCTGGGTGAATGATATATTCTTTTTAAAAGCAATTTATACTCCTGCCAGCTTTATGTATGAAAGTACTTGTTTTCCACATTTGACAAAATGGGAAAGTTCTTACTTTTTGTCAATATGACAGACCAAATTATGTTTTCAGTGTTGTTATATGATCTTCTTTGATTATTTAAGAAAGCTAAATCTTTTTTTTCATATTTCCTGGAAAGTTTTTTCTTCTCTTGGCAACGTTCTGTCCACATCCCTTGCCCATTTTCATTTGAGGCATTCATCTATTCCTCACTAATTTTATATTTTAAATGATTAAGCCTTTTCCATATACATTCACATACATAGTTTGTAATGATGCAGTGTGGGGCACTATGTCTCTCCAGGAGTTTTGTAAATTAGCCACAAGAAAGCATTGGCTATACTATTATTTTAGGCTAAACATTTTTATTAAAAGGTTATACAATAGAGTAATCAAGTCCTAAGAAAAGCAATTGGAGTCAATACTGAGTCAATTTAAGGACAGA
>JAQZBX010012936.1:0-40531 GCA_029593785.1 Cabassous unicinctus
ATAAATATTGTATGTTCTCGCTAATATGAACTAAATACCATGAGAAAACTCATAGAGGTAAACTCTAGAGTGCAGGTTACTAGGCAATAGAAGTTGGGTTAAGAATGGGAGATGATGCTGTATGTATGTATGTAGCATTCTTAATAAGGTTAATTGTGAAAGTGTGGAAATGAATAAAGTTGACAGCAACATGGGCCAAAATGGTCAGGCAGAGCGCCTGCTTCCAAATGATGACTTCTCTAACACATTGTTTAGAAGACTGTCCTCTTTATTTATAATTTGATTAAATCTGATGGAATGAAAAGGAAGAAAGGAAGGCACAAAAATGGGATAGAGGGCGAGAGAAATAGAAGAAAAGAGACAAATGTTATCCGTTGTAGATTTTAGAATTTTTATGGATTTTAGATTTTATGGATTTATCAGTATTTTCTAAATGTTCTACAATTAACATAGTTACACAATAAAAACTATGAAATAAAGCATAAGATCTTCTGATTTATGATAGTCTTCGAAAGGACAGATAAATAGTGCTGGGAATGCAGTGGTTAGAGAGCAAGGCTAGGCAGTGTTTGAGGTCCCAGGGTTCCTAAAATGGACTATCAGGGTGCCTACTCAAGACACGTTGTTCCTAATCAAAGAACAGATTAGGGAAGAGTGGTTCTTATCATTTCCCACCCAATTCGATCTGCTCTGCTTTTGTGAACTGGAGGTCAGACTGTGCATGTTTGAATTTGCAGAACTTTCTATACGCATGAGCACAGATTGAGAGTCAGCAGGATCATGAACTCTGTTCCTCTTATCAGAAATAGCAAACGTGTCCAAACTTTTTTTTAACAAAGATAAAAAATTATTAATAACCGAGTTAATGCTGTTATTCTCTTACAGGACAAGATAGGAAAGTCAATTTGTGTGAAGGTCTTCACAAAGACTTTACAAAGAAGAAAAATAACTGGCAGAAAGCCCTACCACCCTCACCATAATGCCTCTACTAGGCTTATTTTCTCGAACCGAATACTCAAACAGCATATCTGTTTGTGTTATTTTCTTTTTCCAGCCTGTCATTGACGTGACCCTTCTAAATGAACTGGCTACTTAACTGCCTTGTCGTGGCTTCTGCTAGTCCCAGCCCCAGGAGGATCATCTGCATTAGGAAACTGGGAAAAAAGAATGTTTACTTTTATAACATCTACAATTTGTCCTTTCACGATGTACCTAGAATACAGTTTTTCATGTAATTCCAAAAACAATATTGGAAACAAGCTCCAGCCTGTCAAATAAAAATGCTAAGTAACAAGCTTGTCTGGCACTATTCTATTAAAATGTTCTATGCTTTGAGATGTCCTTATTTCTGAAGGGCAAAGGAACCCAGCAGGTGACTGAGTGATTATGACTTCTGGTTCAGAGCTCATTTTTAAAAACAGCACTGTTTAATGCTTGCTGATTGCTATCGCTAGCGTTGCCCTGTTTTCAATACACCCTTCCTCTCATTCGCTAACTGAATCCTGCTCTGCATCCAGAGAGCCCACTTAAAGAGAACCTGCAGCTAAATTTCAATCCCCTAGACAGCAAGAAGAGCCATTATAAAATTAATTTTAAAAGACGTACTTAGAATCCTCTATTTTCCTATTCGAGATGTAAATTTTAAGAAATGGTTTGTAGAAAAGGATTCTTAATAATAGAGTGAAATGAAAAGGCGTTGCTGTCAAGGAGAGACTCTTCTTCATCTGCCCTATATGGGTGTCTTGGGGAAATGTTGTGGCTCTAGAAGCAATTATTCTCCAATTTTGAAAAATTATAGAAACAAAGCCAAACAAAAAAATGACTGCAAGACAGTTCACAAACAAACCAACTCTCCTAGTGTAGTCTTCTTTATTAATACTTCTGGGATATTCCTGGGATTTTGAATCCATTGTCTTCTGATTATGAAAGACAATCCTGGATTTTTATTGGCTTTTAACCTAAATACAAATGATAAAACAACACTGTGTTACATTTTAAAGTCCTCTACAGTTTTCAAATACCACACACCCACTCTGACCTTTATCTGACTGAAGCATGTAACAGTTCCTAGCAACAGCTTGTTGACAAGAGATGGAGGTACCTATTCTAAACCGAATTTCTAATCTCTTGGAGGATGGAGGTGTTAGCTCATCTTTGGAAAGATTTTCACAGTAATTAGAAACTCGGGAGCCTCAAGTAATGCTAAAGGGTTGTCTCTACATCCACTGAATCTTCAAGTGCTTGATCACTTATCATTTTGATGATCATTAATCAGAACGCTTGTAACCTATGGGCTTTTCACAAACATAATAAGCTACATCAGTAAGAGCCAGCTGTTGCAAAGCGAACTGAGGCTGTTCATCCTGACATGATAGCCATCTAAAACAGGAAGATAAAAAATGACTACTACGTCCAGTTTAAAATGCCATCATACTTTTTTTCTTCCTAAACTCAATTTGATAGCTCTAGTGTAAGAAGCAGGTGTAGAGGGAATAAACATTTGAATGCCACTATTGACAAACACAAAGAGATAGCTGTCAAAAGTAGGAGAGGTATAGAGGTTAGTGTGTACATTACACTAAAAGGTTTTCTGAGTTTGTATCTATTCGGTACAAACAATCCTAGTAGGTGCTTCTTTTTGGTTGCTACTTACAAAAACCAACTTACTGTAACTGATATTGGTTGGATCATGGACAACCGCTCATTTCAGCTCTCACCAACCTTGAAGCTGGACTTAGTATTCTGAAACATCCCAGGCATCCAGACATGCATCCATCTCTTCCAAAGACTACCCACACACAGAAAGATATGTTACTATTGATGGTGTTGTAGAGAGATGCTGAAGAGCATTAATATACTATACTACGGCCAAACTTTCATGTCTCAAACTCTTCTCTCTCCGTGTAGCAGTCCACCTGTCCTTTCCAAATCTTGCTCTCCCAGCTTTTCCAGTTAAGCTCTCCTAGAGGCAGATCTGAGTTCCTTTTCTTATGCAGAGCAATTGGAGTCTCTGTAAGGCCCAGCATCACAGGCTTCACCCATGAGCTGAGGTACCCATCTCCTTGGAGACAGGGAAAATAGGAAATGATCAATAGTTTCCCCTTCACAGTTTTAAGTGCCTGCAGAGCATCTCCGTGAACCAAGAGCAGAATGCTAAGTCAGGCCTTCAAAGAGACTGCATCCAAAAATTGGGAACACCACAAGAAACTCTGGAACCTTCCGTCTTGACTCAGCTTCTCTCTCTTCATTTGCTCTACTCTCTTTTTAGTTTTTCCCCTCGCTTCCTTTCTTGTTTTACAAAATAGGAGACTTCCAGAGAAAGGGGCCTCTGTTATATAGGCCAGCAGTTTTCAAGTCTAACTATACATCAGTTTTACTAATAGAGATACCTGAGTCTCACTCCCAAAGAGTAGATTTTATAAGCCCAGTGGGGCTTGAAAAATCTATATTTTTAAAAGCTCTCTAAGTAGCTTAGCATAAGGATTAAGCTTCTGAAACAAAGAGCACTTTCTAAAAATAATAATAATACAGAAGCATAAATAAGACAGAAATATCTGTCTTTCTCACTTAGTTCTGAGGTGAGCAATCCAGCTTGGCAGGGAAACTCTGCTCCAGCTAATCAGGAAGGATGCCGGGTGCCATCCACAGAGCCAGCTTACAACCAAGACGTGTTTTATTAACATGCCTGTGGCATTGCCCTTGAATGTCTGGCCAAATTGGGCTTTTTGTCACATTGACTTTCTAGCTCTAGGAAACGGAAAGAGGCCCAAGCCAAGCAGTTTCCTTATCAGCAAATGAGGGAGAAGGTGTCCTCACCAAAGCTCCATTCCCTTGGTGCAGACTTAGTCACGTGGCTGGGAAACACGGGGTGAGGAGGGACAGACGTGTGCCCAAGGAGAAGCAGAGAGCAGATTTATGAGGAACTCAGGCAGCTGGCACTCTCCTCAGGTGATTCTAGCACAATGACACATGAGAGAACCACTGAATAGAGAGAAATGACAGTGATCTTCCACTCTACCCTTCCTTTCACGTAATATTACCTGTCGTATAGCAGAGAGCGCGTTCGGCTTGCAGTCAGGAGACCCACGTGCAAGTCTTGGTTCTGCCACCTAAGTAATTGCGTAACTTCCAGCAGATCATTTAATAAAAATAGTCTGTGTCGTGCATAGTGCTAACTACTTCACATGCATCATTTCTTTTAATGTTTACTATGTAAACATTTTTTACCCTATTTTATTAAGAAACTGAGTCTTTTCCCACCTCACATTGTTATTATGAGCAAAACTAGGCTTCAAACTAAAGCACATCATCTTTCCCCTCTGCCATATTTAACTTCTCTGAGACTCATTTGCTCAGAGCAATAAGTGAGATAAAAATATCTACCTCAAAAAAACAAAATAATAAGCACTGATCAGGTGTAGCTCAGTTGGTTGAGTGCCTACTTCACGTGTACACGGTCCCAGATTCAATCCCCAGTCCCGCCTAAATATATATATATATATTTACACACATATATATAGCTCAATGAGTTGCTGTGAGGATTAAGTGAGTTAATTTAATAAACATAAATAAAAGACATTATTTTCTTTTGTATACACAGAAGTTGAATGTAGTTTGCTACCGTGAGCCTGTGCTGATTAGAGCCCTTTCCTGGCAGTGGTGATGGATCTGCGTGCATTCATTCACAACCTCTGCTTCTGTCTTCAGTGATCAATAGCACCCATTTGTGAGATGACAGTTCAGAGTCAACCTGGGGACAAGGCACCAAAACATAGCCAACTGGCCCATATGGGAATTGAATTAATGATGTGGAACTGATAAGCACTGCACTCAGATGAGCTGAAATAACTAGACATTAACTGTCATCATAAAGACACAGACTAAAGATGATAAGACTCGAGAAGAACAATCTCTCTTTGTTCCTCTTGTAAGTCTATTCATTAAAGCCCTGCAAATAAAACTGGCTGTCTTGCCAGCAAATGCCCTGTTCATAAACCAAATTGAGGTGGATTTTAGCACTTTTCTCCATTTTCATTTTCAAATTATATTACTTCCGAGCCTCCTTTTTCCTTTATGGAGGCCAAAATTCAGTCTGTAGATCAGAAGTTAAAGAAAAGCAAATAATAAAATTGGACAGCAAACAAGTTAAAACACGTACTCCCCTCCCATCTCATTCCTACCTGGTCCCTCCTCATGACAAGCTGAAATATTTGAGGAAAGGAAAGAGTAAAATAAATCCAAATGGAAATGCACACTATTCTTTACAAATTGGTTTTTTGCATTGTTGTTGTTTTGTTTTCCATTTTTTAATTAGAGCAGTAGTAGTTTTACAGAAAAATGATACAGAAAGTACAGAATTCCCATATATCCGCCCCCTCCCCAAAATCACACACACAATTTTCCCCATTACTAACATTTTGCATTAGTGTGGTAGCTTTCTTACAATCAATGAACCAATATCATTATAATTATAAAATTAACTATAGTCTATAGTTTGCATTAGGATTTACCCTTTGTGTTGTACAATTCTATGGCTGGTTTTCTTTCTGTAATTTTTATTCTGGTAGCATATATACAACCTAAAATTTCCCATTTTAACCACTTTCAAATATATAATTCAGAGTATTAATTACATTCACAATGTTGTGCTACCATCACCACCATCCATTACCAAAACTATCTCTTCCTATTGGTTTTTACAGCAGTTTTTAATATATATCTGTATATATGGAAGTGGAGTGTTACATGTCCTTTTACATAATAAAATTATTGTCTTTTAAAATTAACACAAGAAAAACACCTTCAGTAATTTTTAATTACTTAATAAAGTCTGATCAAAAGTGTCAAGGCCCCGGATATTCCAAACAGGCCTCACCATTGGCCCCCACCAATGGTGGGGTAACCAGTAACAGCTGGGGCCCCTCCCCTTAGCATTAGCAAGGGGCAGAATAATTCATAGCTTAAAAGGTGACCACATAAGCCAAAGCCTGCTCTCTCTGCCTAGAGGAGCCCACATCATATCTTGGTGCGTATTTCCGTCCTTCTCTCCCATTTCTCAGCAAGCTCTAATTTTTTCCCCCATTTCCCATAAATTATTTTTACTGGCCTAACTAAAAAAAAAAAAGCGTCTCTAAGTCTAATAAAGGTGCTCCCTAAATTCCCTTAGATTCTCCATAACTGCTCCAAATAAGCACCCAAAAACTGTCCACAGAATTTCCTCAATTTTCAACTCTGTATTAAATTATTTACCCACTCCTTAAAATTTCTCCCCCTGTGAGGGAAAATGTACTTGTTCAGGAGGGAGTAGTTTGGCTTACCAGTCTGAAAACTCGCATTCTCCATCCTCTAATCCCAGCCCCAGCAAGACCCTCTCGTACACACATTTCCAAAGGGTCAAAGAATCTCTACTCCCTAACAAAACAAACCTCTCCCCCCACCACTTACAGGTCAAGCATCATTAGCTCCCCCCAAAGGACTCTTACTTCAGATAAACTGAAAACAAACAAAATTGAGAAAAATAAAAAATTGATAAAAACCCAACTTTGGGCATTGGGAGAACCTAAAATTTCAAAACCAACAAAAAATAAGTTGCTTTTTCACTTCAGTTGGATGAGAATCTTCTATAGCAGGCTAAGTATGGAATATGGCAAGCTTTCCGTTTCTTAATGGGCTATAAAGAGAAGAGATCCAGAATTGGTCATATTTCTCAATTTAAATGGATCTTGTCAGAGTGATTTTTTTAAACTAAACTACACATTGTTGGAGATATCCATTGAGTTAGCTACTTACCTCCTCATTTCTGAATTCAGTTCTAAACAGTGAGATTAAATTGTTAAGATAGGTGAGTCAAAAATTTTGCCAGTTTATGAAATAAAACATGGAGCAAAGCTTAGGTTCCTGAAGCAGCAACTAAAGCAGCTCAGTTAACCTGAAGTCCTTCTAAATCTATTCAAATTGCATGGCTAAGCTGAGAAACTAATGGATGAGTCTCCCTGAAAACGTAAAGGGCACCAACGTTTTCATAGCTAGCAGAAAGGAACAATCAGTGACTCTGACCGCTGCTACGTGTATGGCAGATCGTAGGAGCCTAGAAATGCAGATTTTTCATAGCAATTACTAAGGCATTAAAAGAGTGTTTAAAATGTACAAACACCATTAGTTAAAGTAAGAAATTTTTCCCCTAGCATAGGAAAAACCTAACTGGCCTAGGTTCTTTAACAAAGATTGGGTTCTTTAGCAAAGCTCTTTTTCAAAGGATCATAGACAGAAAAGTTGAAAACTAGAGCTCTTGGTCATTCCTAGAAGGTTTAGCAACCAGGAATGTTGGATAAAACACAGACTTTACAAGCCATACAGATTGGGAATCCACGAAGTACTAGCTGTGTGATCTTGACTAGTCACTTATTCTAAACTTCAGCTTCTTCATCAGTAAAATGCAGATAATAATACCTAAGCTTCTGAAGGACTGGCAATGTCTTAGAAAAAGCCAAAATGGGTATTCATTTAGTGATGGCAAACATTTTTACAATAGATAAAAAAGACAATGGCTTTGCTGGAAATTTTAAGCCATAAATATAATTTTCAGAAGAGAATCCCTTCACTATTCACTAAAATTACAAGCATTTCCACCAGTGACCTTCCAGCTTTCAACAGTCTGGGGACTACTGGATGATGTTTGTCAATAGAGAAAGTAGAAATGCATTGACATCTTCCAAATGCATCTTACCATGTGACCAATTAATTCTGGAGTAACAAGGTAACAAAGAGCCATCCTCTAAACCGGGGTTCCCAGCCTCGGCACTACTGACATTTGGGTGAGATGATTATCTGTTGCCAGAAGCTGTCCTGCGCATGGTAGGATGTTTAGCAGCATCCCTGGCCTCTACCTACTAGATGACCCCCCTCCTCTCGTGATAACCAAAAATGTCTGCAGACATTGCCAAATGTGCCTTGGAGGGCAAAGCACCCCTGGTTGAGGGAGAAGCTTGTTAAAAGGGTCATTGCATGTTCGAGCTCTGATTTATACCACTCTGATAGAACTAGGGCTGGAGCAGTCTGTTTATAGGGCCTAATACCTAGATTGAAGAGACAGTTTTGAATATGTTCAAGGTAAATAAAACGATGAAAGATGAGGCAAATAGCCAAAGTAGGTGTTGACTGGAGGATAAATTGACTAGCATTGAAAGGCTTTGGCTTTAGAATTATTAAGGAGCTTTCACATTGTTTTATCTGCATGACTTTGGACAAGTTAATTATGTGGGTCTCAGTAAAATGAAATAATAGTACTTACAGGACAGCAATAATACAAGTCATAGCACTGATTATTTCTCTGGGATCCAGGCTTCTTTAAGATGAGGTCCACAAATGCTTACTAGTAATTGCAAATTATAGCTTGATGTGATAGTGATAGTAAATTTTATAACCAATTGAATTTTTCAAATGTTTTGTGGTTTATTCAGGTTTTCTATTTTCTCTAGAGAAATTTTGTCAATTAAAATTTTTCTAATAGCTATGACATGTAGCTTTTCAAAACTTTTAGCACTAAATGTGTTTATAATATTTTTAAAATATCAAGTTTATCAGCAAGTATGCCTGCATATTCATTTATTCAGGTGTGCCTTGTTTTAATTTTCTTGATCAAGCTTGCAAAAAGTTAACTACTTCATTAGACTTTTGAAAACCTGGTTTTGATTTTCTGGATTATTTTCATTTTTCCTTGTGTTCTAATTTTTTTTTAACAAGTCAAATTTATTGATACATGTTAATAAAGCATATCATTTATCCAAAGTGTACAAAATCAATGGTATTTAGTATAATCAAATAGCTGTGCATTCATCACTTCAATCATTATTAAAGCATTTTCATTATTTCAATAATAATAGTAATAAACAAAAAATAGACAAACAAACGAGAAAATTCTTCACCTCTCAATCTCTGTTTCCCCTGCTATACATAGTTGCTATTTCTGGCTATTCTTGCACAATTATTTATTTGTTTATTAAGCAGTTTTATTGAGATATATTCATATACCATATGATCTATCCAAAGTATATAGAATTAATGGCTTTAACTGTTAAAAAGTAATTTATTATAAAATTATAAAATAAATAAAAAAATAGAATGAAAGAAATTACAAATTTTAAATGAGAGTGCAAGACCAGGTTAGATTTAATATAATCACTTATAGCATAGCAACAGTCATTCATAAATGTAAATAGTAATTCAAATATCATAGAAATTAATTATAACATAATTCTAATTTTTATATTACAGCTCTAAGAATCTCTAAGAATGGAATAAATTATTGGTTTAGTTATTTAATTTCCATATAGGCCATAATTCTTTCTAGATAATCAAATTCCTATTTGGGAATTCTTCATGTCTTATTGGAATGAATTACAGCAGATAACAATTTGCCAACTCATTTTTCTCTTGCTACTTTCAGAATCCTCTCTTATCTCTGATATTTGTCATTCTGAATAGTAGGTGTCTCAGGGTAAGTCTATTTGGATTTATTCTGTTTGGAGTGTGTTGTCCTTTTTGTATATTGATATTTATGTCTTTCATAAGGTTTGGGAAGTCTTTGTTCATTATTTCCTCAAATATTCTTTCTGCCCCTTTTCTATTCTCTTCTCCTTCTGGGACACCAATAATGCGAATGTTTGTGCGTTTCTCATTGTCATTTGATTCCCTGAGACCCTGTTCCATTTTTTCCATTCTCTTCTCTTTCTGTTCTCCTGTCTTTTCCATTTCATATGTTCTGTCTTCAGAACCACTAATTTTAACTTCAAGCAATTCAAATCTGCTTTTATGAGCCTCTAATGTATTTTTAATTTCATCCATTATGTCTTTCATTCCCATAAGGTCTATTATTTTTCTTTGCAGGCTTTCAAATTGTTTTTTATGCTCTCCCAGTGTCTTCTTAATATCCTTTATTTCTTTAGTCATATTTTCTTTAAATTCTTTGAAGTGATTTAGGAAAGTTGTGTGATTAGCACTGATTAATTGTATTAAATCCTGTATCTCTTCAGGATATTTGGTTTGTTCTTTTGGCTGGGCCATCTCTTCCTGTTTCCTAGTATGGCTAGTAATTTTTTGCCGATGTCTCGGCATCTAAATATCTTGGTCAATTTACTCTAACGGCTAATTTCTCCCTTGCATATTTTTTTCCACAGCTCTTCTTTGATATTTGGTTCAATTTATTCGGTCATTAAAATTGCCCAGCTTAAGTTTTCAAAAGCTGGCCAGGGACCACTGAAGACATTTTTCTCCCAGGGGTTGGATACAGAGGATACAGAGAGCATGAGCAGTTTTTGTCCATGCAATTTCCAGACCAGCCAGCAGATGGCACCTGTCAGCTCACCTTTCCACAGAGCTGTTTCACTCTTGGCTTTCCTGTGTTCCTATGTTGAATCTCCAGATCAGAAATTCAAAGCAGGCTCTGCTGGCTAAATTCACTGAAGGAAAGCACCCCAACCTCCCCTCCCTTTTCCCTTAAAACAGCTGATAGGCAGGAAGATGTCTGCTCCCCTCTCAGTGGGCTGCAGTGAGCCAGGTGTTTTACCCTAGCTTAATATCTTAGGCATGGAGGAGGGGAGCCCTTCCTGGCCACCATGGGGGCTTGGTAACGCATGTTTGTCATTTTAGCTTCTTCGTCTCTCTGCCCCTCACCCTCCTGGGAGTTGTGTAGCACTGTCCTGGTCTGCTGACTCCTAAAGCAGGTCCCTCAGACAGCTTTTGGCTCTTTCTCGGTGGTTTTTGTGAGAGCATTGAGCTCTGCCTATTAGTCTGTTGCCATCTTCCCACAATCCCTCTTTGTGTTCAATTTATTAATCTTAATTACCTCCTTTATTTTGCTTTCTTCTGTTGTTCTTTTTCTAGCTTCTTAATTTGAATACTTAGCCCGTTAATGTTTAGTAATTTGCTCAATATTCCACAGCCAATAAATGGCCAAATTGAACTTTACAACAAAGCTTCTACAACCTCAGTATCACATTAATTTTTAAGTTAAATTTTTATTGAAATAGAATATATATACAGAAAATAGAAAAATATAGCAATCCTAAGCATATTTGAGAATGAATATATTCTCAAGGAGAACACCCCTGTGTAACCACTTCCCAGATCAGGATAAAAAACATTTTCAGAAGCCCCTTGTGCCTGCTGCCCATCCCCACTACAAACACACACACACACACACACACACACAAGATAACCACATTGAGACTTTTATTCCATGGGCGAGTTTTGCTTGTTTTTTTAAGTTTACCTCAATGGAATCATACTATATATACTCTTTCATTTCTGGCTTAGTCTGCTGAATGTTTTAGTTGTGAAATTCACCCATGTTGTTTCACGTAGCAGTAGTTCAGTCATTTTCATTGCTGTATGGATATACCATAAATGTGTATCCATTCTACAACATCTTGGTTAACTTCATATTTTAGCTTTTAAAATAATGATATAAATGTTCTTGTGCATATTGTATGGTACTCAAATATATACATTTTGGTTGAGTATATAGCTAGAGCTAGAATTATGGTATCAGGGAGTATACATATGTTCCACTTTAGCAGATGCTTCCCATTTTCCACAGTATTTAAATCAATCCACATTCCCACTAGCATGTGAAAATTCTAGTTGTACCACATACTTGCCACTAATTGGTAATGTAAGCTCCATGAGGGAAGGAAATTAATCTATTTTGACCACTATTGAATCCTCAGTGCCCATAACAGTGCTAGCACATAGTAGGTATTCAATTTATTATTTTTTTTCTGAATGATTACAATGTGTCTAAGTTTATATATTTTTTTAATTTATCTTTCTCTTAACTCTATATGCTTTTTCTATCTGAGTGCTCAAATCTTTATTCAATTCTGGAAAATTCTCAACCATTATGTCTCCTAATTCATCTCTCATCTATTTTTTCTCTTCTTCATTGTATATTAAACATATGTTGGAGCATTTAGGTCAATCTTTCCCATCTTTTATTAGTAACAGTAGTAAAATTTATTTAAATTTAAAAGCTCTACAATTGGAATCTCCAAAATGTTACAAAATGAATATCTGAAGCTTCATTACACTAACTCCCAGTAAGGCTTACCATTGACTAAAAAGAGATGATTTAAATAACTTCTTTGACTCAGATTTCTGCCACTTACAAGTGTCTAGCCACACAACCTTTCATTTCCTTTAACAAAATTGAGGTTGTTTTTTTTTTTAATTTTTAAATAACAATATAATCATTATATTTATGCAATCAGCTGAAGTTCTAAGGAAAAAGGACAATGTTGAAGTCAGTTTTATCATCATTATTATAAATAACTTCCATAGGTAAGAAATCCAGCATATACGTACTCCAAAGCCAATTCTGGAAAATAATTTATGTGAAACACCTGTCTCAAAAAAGAAAAAAAAACCTCTAGAGGATGTTATATATCACTGTATGAATATCAAATGTTTTACAGTAGTGAGTGGCTTATTGTAGTTTATGTATTCTAAAAAAAAAATACCTAAAATAGTAAATTGGTATTCATAACAGAAGTAATGCAAAGGAACAGATGCCTAAACTACACCCAGCGGGAAACTTATCCTCATTTTTTATTATGCAGTCCTTTTGAAAGAAATTCTTCTAGTGTTATGGACAAATGCTGTCTTCTTTGAAATGTGTTTTCCATTGCTTTTCTGTTTCTTTCACAGTAGCTATAAATAGCTGTGTAAGGATATCCTTATCTAAATTCCACCGATAAGGACCAATGTGCTTGTCCCCTCAGTGTCATCTCTCCAGCTCACTGTCCATGTAGCCCATGGACACCTTGGACAGTCACTTGCTGTGGTTTGTCTTTGAGTGACACTGGCCCCTTTAGCCATATGACCTCCATGCAGTGGTCATCCTTGTTTCTCACATTCTTTTCCCACAGGAGATTCTGAATAAATACATTTAAACTTTCTTCCTTTGTATTTCCTGGCACTTCCAATGTGATTGTAACACTATTCTGATCAAGGTGAGGTTGTGCTGCTGGCCCATGTTGATGTTTTTACTGCAAACCTATTCCAGAGAGACTGTAAAAGGCCTGAAGATCTAACACATTAGAGAGATCGACTCTTGACCTCTGTGTTTCCAAACTTTTTCCTAATCTATTTGCTGATCTAATGGTTGCTCTTAATTTGCTTAAGTCCTCTTCTGGAACCAAGTCTGTTTCAATGATGATGATGATGTCTGCTGAAGCAACCTGCCTAGTAGCTCGTTGATAAAGCCATCAGCTTTTTCTTCTGATAGATGTTTCAAACCATATTTTTAGTCCACACAATTATGATACCATCAAGATAAATATCACTCCCTATTTCAGCATCAACCCAAAACAGAGAAGCCACAGCACCAGGATCTGCCAAACCAGCGGTTTCTAACAGCCTGTAATCAAATTTCCCCTTCTTCTGCACCAAATTCTCAATAGTTCTAAGGCCACTGTCCTTTACTGAACAGCAGGGGCGACATTTTCCAAGTTCCAGCCACTCTTCATAGCGACAGCTAAGGATATCTGTACACTTCCTTCCCAAATTCATTCAGATAATGACTACTCTTTTACTGTGTTACTCTGTCAAAAATGTGGTTCAGAAGTGTTGTCTTCCCAGCACTAAATACGTGGGGATAATTGTGATGGGGTCTTGGCAGCAGGCCAGACTTTCTTTCTCCCTGCTGAGCTTCCTTCAGTGGGGACCAGTCAGGACAGTGCTCCTCTTCTCATCCACAGTGCCATTCCATCTTTCTTTAAATTCAAACTTTATTTCTAATTCAAAAAATAAAATAACAGACAAAAGGCAGCTCAACTTATGGAAGCATTACTCCATGGGCCAAATTTTCAACTTCTGCCAAAGTCCTTTGAAGTTCACTGGTTCCAGAATAGTTTTTGTGGCACCTTCTTAGCTCCATATTTCTGCACCTTCTGGGGGGGGTGAATTTTGGCTACTTTCTAATGAACAGGTTGGGCCAGGATGAGAGGATGAGGCCAGTTCCATTGTTTTAGAAGTAAAAATCACCCTCTACCAGGGAACTACATTGGAGTTTCATATAAAAGTCCCAGCTATTAATAAGAGTGTGGCATCTTCTTGCCATGATCATTTATGCATATATTTCTCTTGGAGACATTACAAGATTCTGTTGTGACCAAGTGGGGATATGTGTGTGTGTGTGTGTGTGTGTGTGTGTGTGTAGTGATCCTATATCCAAGAGTAATAACATCTTCCCTCACTGATGACTAGGAGGTCCAGATGGAACCATCCAACAGGTAGTTGAATATAAGGCAAGAGTGCTCAGAGGATGAGTCAAGAGTTAGAGAAAAGTGTTTATGTGACTGACCATGAGTAACAAAATATTTGGAATTATTTATTCCCTTGCCGTGCAATAGCATAATTTCTGTTTGCTTTGAAAATTGGAAGAGAGCACAAGCTAACAAACAAAGCAAAGTTCTTTATTTTTTCTTGACTCAAAATTCTAAAAGTCATTTAGTAAGCAATTATTGGCAGCCTATGTATGTGGAGCACTCTTCTACATTTATTAGTGTGACAATTATTCCTGGATAAAGTCTGAGCATTTGTGTGTCAGAAAGAGAATAAGAGGGTGGGAGGGCTCAACAGCCAAATAGTCTATGAAAAGAATCACAGTTTTTTTAAAAAGTAATTTACCATAGTAATGATATGATATTAGACAAAATTGATTACTTAACAGCTCTGTTCCTTATTAGTTTTAGCTGTTTATTTACCGATAGCAATGGATTTCTCTTGATCCATTTCTTCTTTTTGGGAAGTTCCTATTGTGAATGATGGAATGCATTTGCAAGACAGTTGGATGGAGTTTAGAAACAGTGGGTGACTACAGAATGGTACAAAGCAAACTGGCTCTTTTAAAGCTCTGCATCTTGAGCTTGGCGTCATTAGTTACTAGCCAACTGAGCTAACTAGCTATAAGAAGAAACTTTTATTAAGAAAAAGCTTCCTATGTTGTAGCAGATGAGGCAGGCTGTCTGCAGCACCTCAGCAGCTGCTGAGGACTCTCTAGAGGGAGGTAATTCTGTCTGCTTTATCCATAGTTGTAAAAAGATCAGGGAGCTGGTATCTGAAACTGCTTCTTGAAGACAAGGCTATTAAGGATGGAAGCATGGGGGACAGTAAAACAAATGGCACAAGCCACCAATGGTATTTGTTGTGGGACACTTCTGTATTTCATAACATAGATTTTTACATCACAATTACTGGTGCCATTCATCATTGCAAATGTTTTCTTAGTAACTTCCAGAAAAAAAGAAAAAGGAGTGGAATTTCCCATACCTGAAAGCAAAAAGCAAGGTTGAATGAGTAACATGTCTTCCTATAATATGAATCAGCCTTTATGTCAAGCTTGGCCATTTCAAAGACATGTAATAAAACAGCTAAAATAAACACTGCATATACGCAATTGAGTTGGGATAAATCCAAATGTTCTTATTTTCTAATCTCTTGCCAATATTAGTAGGAAGATGTGAAGAATTCTTTGGTTAAATCATTAGAATGATAGTCCATTTGCTTCCTAAACAATCTGAGAATTTATTGTGAAACTGTGTAATAACCAATTTCTTATACAAAATTTTCCCTTCATGTCCTCCATGCTCTTTGGCTGAAAAAATAATGAATTAAAGGAATTAAACAGTGGACAAAAGTTAGTAATGGTTGTCATTCCAATAGCTTTCTTTAATGGGACTCTATAAAACCATAACAAAGGCCATTATGGGCTGTAATTAGTCTTGCAATGGCTATAAAAATCTTGGCTAAAATGTTGTTGCTACATTCATCACATTTCCTATTCAGGTAACTTTTTTTTTTTTTTTTTTTTTTTTTAATCTATTAAGCAAAGCAGTGAACTGTGTTAGGATAGCATGATTTACATGAATCAACCCTAGTTTGAGGCTAATCTTTTACTATTCCCAAATATATTTTTATTTCCTTTATTTTCTTTCTTTTTTCTCTTTAAATTATCTATAAATTTACTGGGTGCAATTTAGCATACTCATTTATTCAGTCAACTTTTCTGTTTTTAATATCCACTATGAGGGAAATGGATGTGGCTCAAGCGATTGGGCTCCCATCTACCATATAGGAGGTCCAGATTGGATTCCTGGGGCCTCCTGGTGAAAGGCAAGCTGGCCCATGTGGAGTGCTAGCCCACGCAGAGTGCTAGCCCGCATGGAGTGCTGGCCCTAGTGGAGAGCTGGCGCAGGAAAATGATGCAACAAAAAGAGACACAGAGGAGAGACAATAAGAGACACAGCGGACCAGGGAGCTGAGGTGGCTCAAGAGATTGAGCAGCCTCTCTCCACTCCAGAAGGTCCCAGGATCGGTTCCCAGTGCCACCTAAAGAGAAGACAAGCAGACACAGAAGAACACACAGTGAGCACAAAACAATGAGGCAGGGGTGAGGGGGGAGAAATAAATAAATAAATAAAATAAATCTTTAAAAAAAATACCCATATGAGCCAGCCACTACACCCAGCGGCAGGTAAACAATGACTAAGAAAAACAGACAATCCTTAACCTCATAGTTTATAGTTGGACAGACAATCCGATCGTCACACAAAAATTGCAAGATTGGAAATTGCTATAAAAGGGGAAGTACATAGTAATATGAGAGCTTATAATCAGGAAGGGTTTCCCAAGGTAATGACACTTGTGTTGAAGTTTGAAGGATGACTAGGAGTTCCCCAGGTACAAATAGGAGACAAGACAGAGAATAGTTATGTACAGCTGTCCTATATTAACCCCTGATGCCCGGCACTAGAGTTGTTAGAATGGAGTAAACAGCTCTTTTCCTAAGGCAAAAGCAAATATGCCTCCATTTCCAACTGGTCAGGGTCAAATATTTTCAGCATTGGATTCAGGAAAAATTATTTGTTTTGTCATTATATTCTTTTATTTTTAAGTCATTTTTAGCAGAAGAAAGAACAAGCAATTAAAGATCTCTTTCATCACTCAGGGCACGGATACTGGAATTGTTCACAGACGAGCTGCAGAGCTTGATGCACATTTGCGTTTTCTCTTTATTTTTATTCTTTTCATTATGCTTAATACCTCGTCATAAATAAAACATGATGGGCTATTTTGATTTGATGTGTGATTATACTGTAGTTTACATTTCATTTCTATGATTTGTGAGCATTTATTGTCACATTTTAAAATGAAATGTAGAGGAAAGGGATCATTAAAGTTTACTATAAAAATAAAAGAATTTCTTCCTAGAATTCGAATGATGGTACTATCCTGAAAAATTATCAATCTGAGCAATTTCTAATTGCTTTTTACATTATTGGCTTTCATTTGACATTGGTGTGACATCTAAATAATAATTTTTACTCTATCATTGTCATCACTATCTTAAATATGTATAATATCATAACTAAATACTACCGTACATATATAGTCTATCTTGAGAAATATTCACAACTAAATTATTTTTTTTTTAATTTATTTACTTACTTTAGGAGGTACCAGGGATTGAACCCAGGACCTCATATGTGGGAAGCAGGCACTCAACCACTGAGCTACACCACTCCCTTCACAACTAAATTCTTGAAAAATACATCGACAAAATGTTTTTTGAAGGCTACATACTAGGTAAATACAAATGGAGAAAAAAGTTAGATTAGTAATTAATAAGAATGAATAAGACCTAAACACTATAAAGCAACAAAACTTCTAGCATTCCCATGTGCATATACAGATATATGTATTTGTATACACACACACTGTAGAGATAAGAAGAGCGAGGGAGAGGTTTAAAAAGTGCCGTAGATATGATTTGGGGTATATTTAGTCACTCAGTGTCTTCCTCCAATTAGTCAATGTTAATTTCTCACGCATCTATGTTTTTTGCCCACTATTCCAAATGGATCATATCATAAAATAAGACAGTGAATATCACAGCTCTAAATAGCTATTATATAGTCACACTTTCATGCATTCATTAATAAATTTTATTAAGCTCCTACTTTACTAAGTACTAGGAGAACCTGGCAAAAAACACAAAGCTCCTATCAGAATGGAACTTTTATAATTTTTAGATTGTACAATAACTGATAAGTTATACCTTTTCTTTAAATGTTAAACTGAACCAAGAAGGCATAAAAGCTTTGCTGGTTCTGATTCTTCCCTCTTTCTAACTACCATCAAGAGAAGTGATGGGCTTTGTATAATGATATACCAAAGGACTTCATAAACATAGCCCAGCCATTGCCCTATGAGATTTTATCATTCAGTAGAAATAGGCTAATAATAATTGTTTATTCTTACATGGTATTTTATAGATCATCACACACAATATCTCATTTGGTGCATTTTACCCATATTGAGATATAATTGTAAATTGATTAAATCCCCATGAAGATCAACAGAATAAAATGGTCTAGGTAGTACACATATGAAAGCAAGACAAACATCCAATGCAATTCAAAACTGAGTAAAGATGGAATAAAGCCTCATGGGTATAGGCTCTACAGTATGATCAGTATTGAAAGACACTGAGAAGGAGATGGGATGTCAGGATATATTTAAGTAACTTAACAGGCTAATATAAAGGAAGCACAGGAAGACATTCCAACAACAAAGGGCTACTTTGGAAAAGGCACGGAATTTCATAATATAAATGTATGCTAAGGTTTACAACCATGTGGCTTATTTCATTCCATATTGTCTACAAAATTGTTGGTGGGATCAATATAGATGCTCTAAATAAACAAAATATAATTCATTCAATATTTCCATCTCACTTCCTTTATTTCAGATTTTTAAATCTTTTGAATGTAACTAAAAGAAGTTGACAAGCAATGCCAGGCAAACATTCCTATAACTAATCTTGACTCCCAACGTGTGACGTAAGACCAATGAATCACACAGTAACTAACGCAAATAAGTGACCCAGCATCGTTCATATTATGAGAACAGGCCATCTGTTCATTGTCCTCGAAAGCTAAACACTGCTCTGGCTTAACTTTTTTACAGCAGTGATTATGCACTTTGGCAAGCATTGCACGTATTGTTTGTTTCATCACCATAAAGATTCTATTTTGGCATCCAAATGCTGTATATTTTCTCCTCTGGCATCATATGAGCATTCATTCCTCTTCATATTATGGGAAATTTATTCAGTGTCAATTAGAAGAATAAACTGCAAGATGGTAATGGCTCTGTTACATCAGAAATCATTCACAAACTAGTTTCTTCCTGCTATTAACCAGTTACAGAGACATTTCTTCAATAATTTTTCTCTCTTAAATTAGAAATAAAATAATAGGTTAAGTCATATGAAATTGCCAACATTCAATTGTTTTGACTTATAAAAATAGCAATTTCATATGATTTCTGCTTAATATGTGAATCAAAGACTCTTCGTATCTTTACTCCCTAAATAAAAGTTAGCCACCTCAAGAGATACAGCAATACTTTAGACTTTAGGGAAAGGATTCATACTTGGCTGTTATTTTCTAGTTATTGCAGAGCCCAGAAAACTAAACCATAAAGCACTCTACTTGCCTTTTGTTTACAGTGTCAAACTATAATTTTCAAAAAGTTAAAAACATTTCACCATTATAAATATAGATGACACAGGTCAAAAATGATAAGGAACCCTGTAAGATGTTAAAACTGGCTCTGAGAGTATTGAGGAACTGGTATTTACAGGCCTTATAGGGGGAAATATATGAAAAGAAAAATGATTGCTAGATAAGTTACAAATTTGATTAGTGTCTTACAGGGCAATAAAACCATAACCTTTGGGTTGAACTTCTCTATTGGACAGAAATCTTCAAATTAACATGTGCCTCGGTTCCAAGCAAATAGAAAATAGCAAAGTCAAACACAGATCCATTCCCCAAGATGATTAAAATATCCTTAGGACTGTCCATGTACCAGTTGGGCCCTGAATCTCAACAGATTTGCAACACCTACTCTCCAGTTCGTTGGACTCACCCAGGACAACTAACAAGGAGATGATGATGGACAATGGCCATCTCAAGGAACAGAGAGAGTCTACAACGCCAAGCAAGACAGTTCCATCCATCTGCCCCATGGGATCTAAGCTCCCTCTCAATTAGAGGCAGAGTGGGCATCACCATCCCAAAATCCTCAGGACTGGGGAATGAACGACAGACTAGCGTAGACTTGCTGCTATTCTACTATATACTTATTGTGATTCTAGCAATGGAAGAACTTTTATCATTGATGTGGAGGCAGTGGTCACTGGAAGTTCTGAGGGAAAGGAGAAGAAAAAATATGTGTAATTTGGGGGCATTTTCAGGACTTGGGAATTGTCCTGAATGACATTGCAATGACATTATATATCTTGCAATAACTTACAAAAATGTGCGGGAGAGTGTGTAAACTACAATGTAGTTTGTAACAAATGTACCACATGAATGAAGGATGTTGTTGATGTGGGAAAATGTGGGAGGGGTAGGGAGCAGGGCATATGGGAATCACTTATATTTTTTATGTAACATTTATGTAATATAAGTATCTTTTTTTAAAAAAATGAAAAGTATATTAAAAAAATTAAAAATTGAATTTTTTTTTTAAAATCCTATGGTAAGCCTGTTAAATGGCACCTTGGGGTGACAAAGAATAAACCTGCTCATGCTCCTCCTTTTGCCTTATTTCCAAGTTTTGAGTAATTTTTCTTAACAACAGTATGAAAAGGGGAGACTCTTTGTAGAATAGAAATTGGAATTATTGTATAAAATGAAATTTTATTTGTAGAATTTATCTCCATTATCCTCTTTGCCTAGTTTTTGATCCCATGATCTTTGGGCTAGCATACAATTCTAAAATAGGCATCCCCTCAAACAAAAAAATTAGCAAACTCCTGACCATCTAAATCTAGAAATTCTTATCTGATCATTTCCCATCCTGGATTATTAAAGTACAGATTTCTGCTTTTTCACTACAGAGAAAAGATCTAGAAAAAAAATGTAATTATTTGATAAGCCTCTTTTCATACATATCCCCCCAGTCTTCCAAACACCACCAAATATAGAAATTGAAAGTTCTCAAAGCACAAACATTTTACAATATGCGAGTCTCATTAAAGAGCAGCTTGTAAAGACCTAAATGAATGCTTTGTGATTTTTACTATGCCAATATTCTTAATTTTCCTATTCTAATGAAAATACAATCAAATGCACTTCAGATCTTAAATACTCTTGATTTATATAAATTCTGTTTTACGTTAGTCACTTTTAATAAAAATATTACGATTTCTGTCAATTTCCCAAATTGATATCAACTAGGGAAAATTAGAAGTTTTAAACACACTGTCTTGATATATGTGAATTATAAAAATTAACAGAAGATGTATTGTTTTAATTTCATGCCTGAGAATGGGCTGCAAGCCTCCAGTGTTTGAAAAGGCGTAAGAACGTTTGTGCAAAGGCAGCTATAATCGGGAGCTCTATTATCTGTGGATTTCAGTTTCATTTTAAGAAGATAGCTGAAAATAAAAACATTGAATGGGCCTTTGACCTTTTTTTGAAAAGAAGTATTTTAGCAAACAATTTGTAATATGTGCAGTTAGGTTGAAACCTGAAGAGCTCCTTTTCTGACAGGGTTACTTAACTTATATATCAGGGAAATGCCGTAGGCATCAGGTATCCAAGGTCTTTTTCATATCCTTGTGAAAAAAAACAGGGGAAAAAGCAACTGAATGCCAATACAATTGGATGGATTGGAAATGAATCGAAAAAGCATTTCTCGAGGATGCTGATTAATGAAATGATGTCAGAGTCTGGGGACTTAGCCTTCAGCCCTGTCTTGTTCAACGATTTTATCAATGACGTGAATGCAGACCGAAAATATCAGCGTATTACATTTGCAGCTAATACAATGCCTGGAAGGATAAAGAATATGTTGGATGACAGTGTGGCAGTATCAGGAGCCAAAAAGACCTTGACAAGCTGGAGAGATGGGTCAAACCTGACAAGACAGAAATTAGTAAGGATAAATGTAAGGTCAACACCACAACAAAAATGAAAAGAAAAGAACCTTGCTACTTAAGTACAGGCTGAGGGAGCTGCGGCCTAAAGGCAGCATGGGAAATGGAGACTCGGGAACTTAGTTTAGGTCAAAATACACTCACTGTTAGTCAACAGTGTCAACTGTGGTGAGGAGCTTGCTCTTTGGAGTCAAAAAATGAGGGTTGTAATCCTATTTTTGATCCTTATTCAGGATTAATCTTGGCAAATTACTTAATCTCTCCAAACCTCCATTTCCTTACATGCAAAATAAGAATAATAATAGTCAAAACTTGTTGAACTTAAAGTCTACCATGTTACTTTTAATGTAATTACTGGGCCTTAATTCTTGAATCTTTAATGATTACTAAGCCTATTCTTAGACGTACCATAGCTTCCTTTTCCCATCTTTCAATGGGAGGAGCAGTAAAAAGGAAAATATAAAGAGGTCAAGGGGAGATGGGAAAGGAAACAAGAGAAAGGAGATATTAGCCAATATTTATTGAACAACTGCTTTAGGCCAGTCGCTCTGGAAGGCACTTGATGTACCTGATCTCATTTAATTCTCAAAACTAAACGTAACAAAGATATCATCCTTTCCATGTTAGGCATGAGAAAACGGGGGTTAGAGAGAGTGGAGAGTTTTCCCAAAGTTAAAACATGGCAAACAGCATAATGGGCTGTTTTATTTTTTATTTGTAAAATGATATATAAATATATATGCATATATGTGCATTTGCTTACATAAATGTTATTTTTTTATATATATTTTAAAAGATGCTTAGAGTACATAAATGTTAAACAAAAATTACAAGGATTAGGTCTGCACTCCAAGACCCAGACTCTCTCCACCATGCCCACTTGCAGCGTCCTCTGGGATCACTATTTAATGCAAGTGGCCTCAGCATTCTTTCATTCCATCTGCATGGCCTGAAATTCAACTTTAAAAAAATATTCTATTACCACTTTTATATTAATGCTATTTAGGTTTCGTTCAACCCGTGAGAATTTATTTTAACACATTAAGTTATGTCTCTGACTGGACTTGCCTTCCTATGTAAAGGAATCCGGCAGGCACAGCAGCCGCCCTGGCGGTCGTCTCCTGTCTTTGAATAGGAAACTTTGCCAGAACTGGTTCCTGAAAAACTTTCTTCCCTGGACCTCTCTTATCTAATGAGGCTTCCTTTGTATTTTGTTTAAATTACTTCAGTCTTTTTTATTTCCACCGGCTGCAAGTGAGCAAACCATAATTTTATAAATTTTTTGTGGTGATGAATGTACAACATTTTGATTATATGAAAAGCCATTGATTATACACTTTAGATAGATCGTATGGTATGTAAATATATCTCAATAAAACTGCTTAATAAATAAATTAATAATTGTGCAAGAATACCTGGAAATAGCAGCTATGTACAGCACGGGAAGCAGAGAGATTGAGAGATGAGGAATTTTCTTGTTTGTTTTTTGTTTATTATTATTATTGAAATAATGAAAATGCTCTAATAATGATTGAAGTGATGAATGAACAGCTATGTGATTATGCCAAATACCATTGATTGTACACTTTGGATGAATTGTATGCTTTATTAATATGTATCAATAAAATTGATTTGTTTTAAAATATATATATATATAAGCAAACCAGCAGCAGCAGCAGATCTACTTCTTATATAGCTGGAAAAAAAGGTTTATTTCACCTAAAACAAAAATGCAACGTTATGCACTTGCAATTCACCACCTATACTAAAGGTATTTGGAAAGAGTAAGGGAAGGACATGGCTGCAGGGAGCACATAATGTGCCAGCCACTGACAAAGCTCCACGCCTTAACAGTCACCCCATCCTTCAAACTCCAAGCCAAACGTCACGTTTCCAGTGACGTCCTGCTTGACCACATCCCCACCCCAGGTGAGATTTTATTTCTCCCCTCTTGGCTCCATGACTCTGCAAAGGTTTGCTGATGTAACAGGATGTTAATTATAAGTTTCAAATGGAGGCACCAACACAAAGGATATTTTACATTTCAAAAAGGTGTTAGGCCATTTACAGAATCTTAAACAGAGTTAATTAGAAACAATACCTGAACTCCCTCATTCACATTGAGAATATAAAAAAGGTTGAAAATGGATTTTGGATCCATTCTAAGACTGCACTTGGAATCCCATCCCCCTGTGGGGTGGGAAGCAAACAAGCATCAGCTGATCTATTCCTGAAGCTTATCCTGTGAGCCTGAAGTTAGGAGCAGAGCGAACTGGGGTCTGACTCCCACCCAAGAAATGAGCGACGCAGGCTGATGAGCTGCACTCACCTCAGAGAACCAGGGTGTCACTGCGACGTGGCAGGAACAGTTTGCGATCCCAGAGCTGCTGGGGCAATGCATTTTCCAACCCATTACGATCTCTTCTGAACCTACTATAAGGAAAATGCTTTTTAAGAAGTTGCCAATGACCACCTTCCTTACTGTGAAATTCAATAGATTCTTCTAATTCCTTGTGGGGACTCAACATCTCTGAATCATTTAGTGTATGCTTTCTTTTTTTTTTTTAAAGATTTATTTATTTATTTATCCCCCCCTTGCTGCTTGTGTTTGCTGTGTCCATTTGCTGTGTGTTTTTTCTGTGTCTGCTTATCTCCCCCTTGCTGCGAGGTCTTGCCCACCACGCCGCGCAGGCCGGTCTGCCCTCACAAGGAGGCCCCGGGAAGCGAACCCAGGGCCTCCCATATGGTAAACGGGAGCTCTATCGATTGAGCCACACCCGCTTCCCTAGTGTATGCTTTCTTATTCAAACTCGCTTTCCTTGGTTTCCGTGAGGTATTGTGCAAAGACCGTGAGCTTTGAAGTCAAATGGATCTCAATTTGCTTTACCGCATCAATAAGTATTTAGCGAATGCAGAGTAGGTGCCAGGGACTCAGCTAGGTTCTGGGGAATCAAGCGCAAACAAGGCAGGCACAGAACAATGCCAGGCATGGGACAGCTTGCCCTCACTGTGCTTCATGTTGAACCCAGCTCCACCACTCTCCAGCTGTACTGCCTTGAGAAAATGCATTCAAACACTCAGCACAAGCTTTCTTATCTATAAAAGGAGAAAAACATCACCTATTTCATGGGGAATGTTATGAGGATTAAATGAGGCAAATTATGTAAATGGCCTACCAATCTCTAACAGACACGTACTAGTCACCCGATAAAGGGTCGTCTTTTACCTCGCCATATCCTCGCCACCACGTCCATTCCCTGCATATTCCTGCAACTCCTGCTGCCTCTGCACAACTCTTGTTTTCAATTATCTCAGTCCTGCTCTAGCAAGCAGCTATGAAATGCCTGTATTTCCCAACGCTTTCCCAGCTCTGCCTTTTCCTCATTCTCTGCTTTCTCCCTAAGGGACCTCATGCTCTCCCTTGGTGTCAGCTACCGCCTCTTTACGCAAGAGCTGCCTTAAACTAGGCTTTCAAAAGTGATCTCAAGTTCCCAGCCCATTCCACGATTCCCCAGTCTCAGGGCGTCTAAAAATAACCTCACCATACTCGCTGGAAATCGACTCCAATAATCATACCATTGATATCACTGACACTTATTTCACAAGCATTTATTAAGCACCCACTATATACAAGAGGCTTTTCTGGGGCTAGGGATTCTTCTGCCACTACCTGAGCTCAAAAACACTCAAATACATTTTTTACATTTTTTTTTTATTTTTAAAGACGCTTTAACCTCGAATAAAAGGGGGGAAAGGTAAAGACAAATGAGTTTATGTGGTTAAGAGACTTCAAAGTGAGTCAGGAGGTCATCCCAGAGGTAACGCTTATGCACATCTCAGCAGGATCTCATAGACTGCCAAAGTGGATGCTACCCCAAATAGTGGGGCTCCTGAGGGCTCTGGAGACACCCAGGTCCTACGATTAGGGCAGATAGCTCTGGAGTTTGGTGTCTTGCCAGTGGGCCCAACTTTGGAGTTTGAGCTCCTGTAGTGACAGAGTTGGACTCAGTTATGGCTTCCCTACACATGGCTCATCTGTCCCTTCTATTTGAACCTATACTTGGTGCTGGAGTTGGTAGGTGTACATCCAAGAGACTTAAATCTTTGGACTGTCCATGTGCCAGCTGGGCCCTGAGCCTCAGCGGAGTTCCAACACCTACTCTCCAGTTCATTAGACTCACCCAGGACAACTAACAAGAAGGTGAGGATGGACAACCACCATACCAAGGAAACGAGAGAGCCTACAACTGCAAGCAAGAGAATCCCATCCATCCCAATTAGAGTTGGAGTGGGCATCACTGTCCCAGAATCCTCAGGATTGGGGAATGAAGTATGGACTAGAGTGGACTTACTGGTATTCTACTATAGACTCATTGTGATTCTAGCAATGGAAGAAATTACAACATTGATGTGGAGACAGTGGCCACTGGAGGCTCTGGGAGCAGGGAGAGAGAAAAACAGTTATAATACAGGGGCTTTTTCGGGACTTGGGAATCATCCTGAATGACATTGCAATGATGGATATAGGCCATTATATATCTTCCCATAACCTGCAGAATGGTGTGGGAGAGATTGTAAACTATGATGTGAACTATGGTCCATGCTCAGTGGTAAAGCCCCAGGATGTGTTTATCAATTGCAATGAATATGCCACACTAATGATGTTGTTTATGTGGGAGGGTGTGGGAGGTGGGAGGAGCGGTGCATATGAGAATCCCTATATTTTTTTGGGTAATATTTATGTAATCTAAGTGTCTTTAAAAAAAATAAAATAAATAAATTTAAAAAAACACAAAATATAAATACAAATATACTAGAGAGAAGAAAAAAAAATAGCAACTATGTATGGAATGGGAAGCATGGAGAGATTGAGGGGTGATGAGTTTTGTTTTTTGTTTATTATTATTAATATTGGAATAATGAAAATGCTCTAAGAATGATTGAAGTGATGAATACACAAATGTGTGATTACACTGACTACTATTTATTGTACACTTTGGGTGGATTTATGCTTTATTAATATGTGTCATTAAAATTGATTTGTTAAAAATTAAAATAAAAAAAAAAAGACGATTTAGATTTTATGTAACATAAATGTTACATAAAAAATATAGGGGAGAGGACAACCAGCAAGATGGCGGCAGAGTAAAGAGCTCTGAGAATCAGCTCCTGCTATGGGGCAGTTGATGATCACCCAGAACAATCTAGAGCACTTGTTTGGGGGCTCCAGGAGACCAGAAGTGCATCCTGCAACATCCTTGAAAGAATGGAAGGAGGAGATGCCCACCTGCAGAGAAGATTCGTAAGTAGAGCACTCCACGCCATGGAGGACGGTGCCCATCCTCCACTGTCAGCACAAGCCACCTCCGGAGCTGTTCCGTGGCTGGAATTAGAAGCTCCATTTCCCAAAACCGGGCAGGAAGAGACGATTGGGCACCAACTTCAGCTTCTGATTAGTAAATTTGGTGGGCTAAAGTATAATCCTAAGAACAGCTAAAGTTTGAACCTGTCCAAGTCAGAAAGAGGCTGGTGGCTGACACGAGGGGAAGCGGGGCTGCCTGAAAATCACAGTGCTGGTAGGGACCAGCTTCTTTCCATCTAGATCAGATTGCTGCTCTAGCCTCAGCCCCAGGCCCACCTCGGGCAGGGAGGAAGCTGAGGGGAGCTGCGCCACCCTTTCCGGGAAACTACAGGCCATGCCATGGAGGCCGGTGATCATCCTACTCTGGCAGCACAAGCCACCCAGGAGCTATTCTGTGGCAGGAATTGGAAGCTCCATTTCCCCAAAACAGGGAAGGAAGAGACAGTTGGCCACCAATTTCAGCTACTGATTAGTAAATTCAGGTTAAAGTATAACCCTAAGAACAGCTAAAGTTTGAGCCTGTCCAAGTCAGAAGGAGGCTGGTAGCTGCCATTTTGACTCCATCCCCAGCATGAGGGGAAGCCGGGCTAACTGAAAATCACAGTGATGGTAGAGACCAGTTTCTTTCACCCAGATTGGCCTGCAGCCCTAGCCTAGGCTTCAGCCTTTCCTCAAGGAGGAAGCTGGCAGGCCCTGCACCAGCCCATCCAGGTAACTCCAAGTCCATTTAGCTGGCATAGACTGAATAATCGGAAGTCTAACAGGGCAACTGTAGTCATCTTGGACCTGCACTGCATAGATTGCTGCCCACACCTGCAGCTCCATCCCTGCCCCAAGCAAGGGAGAAAGGGGCATGAGGCTTCATCAGTCTCTCTGGGCAACTATAGTCTAGGACTGCATGAGTTGGATTATTCCACACAGCTGTGGCTCTGTCCCTACCCCTGGCAAAGGAGAAAGTTGGGAGACGCTTCATTGGTCCTTGGGGCAATGAGGGTAGCTTGAGCCTCCACAGCTTATAGCACCAACTACATCCTTGGCTCCTACTACACAACCAGCAAGGGAGAAAGGGCAGGAAGCCCTAAACTAAAGAGAAAAACTGCACCCAGAATAAATACTCTAGTAAGCCAGATGCCAAGACACCAACAAAAAATCACAATCCACACCAAGAAACAGGAAGATATGACCCAGTTAAAGGAACGAGATAATCCTCCAGATGCCATAAAGGAGTTGAGACAATTAATCGTAGGTGTTCAAACAAATCTCCTTAATAAATTCAATGAGATGGCTACAGAAATTAAGGATATTAAGAAGACATTGGATGAGCACAAAGAAGAATTCTAAAGTATACATAGAAAAATAGCAGATCTTATGGGAATGAAAGGTGCAATAAATGAAATTAAAAATACACTGGAATCATATAATAGCAGATTTGAAGAGGCAGAAGAAAGGATTGATAAGCTTGAAGAAATGGCCTCTGAAAGTGAACATACAAAAGAACAGATGAAGAAAAGATTGGAAAAACTTGAACAAGGTCTCAGGGAACTAAAGGACAGCAAGAGACATGCAAACATACATGTTATGGGTATCCCAGAAGAAGAGAAGGGAAAAGGGACAGAAGGAATATTTGAAGAAATAATGGTAGAAAATTTCCCAACCCTACTGAAGGACATAGATATCCATGTCCAAGAAGCATGACATACTCCTATCCAAAAGAATCCTAATAGACCAACTCCGAGACACATACTAATCAGAATGTCAAATGCCAAAGACAAAGAGAGAATTCTGACAGCAGCAAGAGAAAAGCAATGAGTAATGTATAAGACATACCCAATAAGATTAAGTGCTGATTACTCAGCAGAAACCATGGAGGCAAGAAGACAGCAGTATGATATATTTAAGATACTACAAGAGAAAAACTTCCAGCCAAGAATCTGATATCTGGCAAGATTGTCTTTCAAAAATGAGGTCGAGTTTAAATATTCACATATAAACAGAAACTGAGAGAGTTTGTAACCAAGAGACCTGCTTTGCAGGCAATACTAAAGGATGTGCTACAGCCTGAAAAGAAAAGACAGGAGACAGAGGCCTGGAAGAGAGTCTAGAAATGAAGATTATTTCAGTAGAAGTAACTAAAAGTGTCAAAAGAGTGGTGAAAACAAAATATGACATATAAAACCCAAATATTCAGGAATAAACTTAACCAATGATTTAAAGCACTTGTATTCAGAAAATTACAACTCATTGTTAAAAGAAATTTTAAAAAGACCTAAATAATTGGAAGAACATTCCATGCTCACGGATTGAAAGACTAAATATCATTAAGATGTCAATTCTACTCAAATTGATATAGAGATTCAATGCAATCTGGATAAAAATTCCACCAGCATTTTAAAAAAATAAATGGAAAACATGATTATCAAATTTATTTGGAATGCTAAGGGGTCCTGAATAGCCAGAAACATCTTAAAAAGGAAAAGCAAAGTTGGAAGACTTTCATTTCCAGGCTTTAAGTCATATTACCTAGCTACAGTGATAAAAACAGCATGGTACTGGCATAAAGACAGACACATAGACCAATGGAACTGAACTGATGGTTAAAAAACAGACCCTAACATCTATGGTCAAGTGATTTTTGACTAGCCTGTCAAATCCACCCAGCTCAGGTAGAACAGTCCATTCAACAAATGGTGCTGAGAAAATTGGATATCCATAACAAAAGAAGGAAAGAGGACCCCTATCTCACACCCTATACAAAAATGAACTCAAAATGAATAAAATACCTAAATATAAAAGAACCATAAAGCTTCTAGAAGAAAATGTAGGAAAATATCTTCAAGACTTGGTGGTTAGTGGTGGATTCTTAAAGGAGATAAGAGGAGGACTGAGATGGTCTACTGATATTTAATGTATGTAGAAGTTTTAATTAGCTTTACTGTAAAAGTGTGGAAATGTACAGAATTGATGGTAACACATTATAGTGAGTAACAGCTGGTGTATAAATGGGATGTGGCTAAAAATGGTAGTCTAGGGATGTAAATGCCAATTGACAGAAAGCTAGAGAATAGTCTAGGGACTGAATAGCACAGTAAACCCAGAAGTGGATGAGAACAGTGGTTGATGTACAGATGCAAGAGTGTCTTTTGTGAGCTAGAGCAGATGTACATCACTATTGCAGGGTGGTGGGAATGTGGAGAAGCATGGGAAAAATACAACTGGAGTGACCTATGGGCTGTGGTTAACAGTAATAATGTAATATTCTAGCATCTTTGCCAAAGATGTACTGTGTTGATAATAGGGGAGTATGGAAAATGTGTGCCAAATGTATGCTGTGGACCTGGTAGTAGTCGGATGATACATCTCATAATCTGTAACAAATATTCCACCAGGGTGTGTTGTGTTGATGGAGGGGTGTTGTTTGGGAATTCTGCACATGTGCATGATTGTTTTGAAAGTTTACAACTTCTGTCATAAAAATATATTTAAAAAGTAATAATAGGGTGGGTTGGGGGGAAAATACACTAGATGTAAGATAAGGACTATAATTAGTAGTAAGATTTTGACAATATTCTTTCATAATTTGTAACAAATGTCTCACAATAATGCAAGGTGTTGGTAGAGGGTTGATGAGTAGGACCCCTGTATGATATTATGAATGTTTGCTTTGTAAGTTCACAACTTTTACTATATACTTATTGTTTATGTATGTTCATGTATAAATGATATAAAAAATAATAATAGGGTGGGTTGGGGGAAAATACTTTGGTTAGTAGTAATATTTTGAGGATGCATTTTAATCATTAGTTAAAAATGTTTCACAACAATGTGGGGTATTGCTGGTAGGGTGAGGTATGAGAGCCCTGTATGATGTTATGTATGTTTGTTTTGTAAGTTCACAACTATTACTATACACTTATTGTTTATGTTCATGTATGAGTGATATACTTCAATAAATTTAAAAAATGGAAAAAAATATATAGGGGATTCCCATATGGCCCACCCTTTCCCCCTCCCACAGTTTTCCCCATTAACAGCATCTTTCATTAGTGTGGTACATTTGTTACAATTGTTGAACACATATCAAACATTGCTTCTAACCATGGACTATAGATTATAGTTTACACTCTCCCCTGCACAATTTTATAGGTTATGACAAAATGTATAATGACCTGTATCCGTCCTTGCAATGTCATGCAGGACAATTCCAATTTCCTGAAAATGCCCCCATATTACACCTATTCTTCCCTCTCCCATCCCTCAGAACCTCTGGTGGCCACTGCCTTTATATCAATGATAAAAGTTCTTCTATTGCTAGAATAATAGTAAGTCTATAATAGAATAATAAGTCTACTTTAGTCATTTGTTCATTCTCCAAAATTGTGGATTTGGGGATGGTGATGTCCACTCTGTTTCTAATTGAGAGGGGGCTTAGATCCCATGGGCCAGATGGATGGAACTATCTTACTTGCAGTTGCAGACCCTCTCTGTTCCTTGGGATGGCATTGTCCATCATCATCTCCTTGTTAGCTGCCCTGGGTGAACCCAATGAACTGGAGAGTAGGTGTTGCAGCTCTGCTGAGATTCAGGGCCCAAGCAGCACAGGAACACACCAATTAGGGCCAGTATCCTTCACTAGCTAAACTCTGACTATTTGCATTCAGAAACTCAGGAAGCAAGAAAACTGTATTACAAGGGATAATTGTATCCACAAAGCATTGCAACTTATACATAATAGGTGATCAATGAATGCTTACTTAACTAAATTCTATTTAGATTAATGGTATAAGCAGAAGAAGGAAGCTTTAAAGTCAGACCATGCTGGGAATGGTAAATAATCCAGGAGCACAGTTTGCACATAAAGTGAATAAACCTGAAAAGGTATTTTAAGGTCACTCCTGTAAGCCACTAATGCAAAGACAAGCAGTTTAATGTTTATCTGGTATGTAATGGAAAACCACAGTTATGGGTTGAATTGTGTCCCCAAAAAGTTATGTTCAACTCCTAACCCCTGGTGTTGGGAATGTGAGCCTATTTGGAAATAGGATCTTTGAAGATATATTAGTTAAGATGAGGTCAAACTGGATTAGAGTGGGCCCTAATCCAATACAACTAGGGTCCTTAGAAAAAGAAGAAATTTGGGTACGGACAGAGAAGACAGCCAGGTGTTGGAGGCAGAGAACGAGTTAAGCCACAAGCCAAAGGACATCATGGATTATTGGCGAGTCCCCTCCAGAACCCCACAGGCTGCAGGAGAAGCTTGAACCTGCTGACACCTGCTCTTAGACTTCTAGCCTGCGGAACTACAAGACAATAACTTTCAGTTGTTTAAAGCCAACCAGCTTGTGTACTTTGTTACAGCCGCCCTAGCAAACTAAGATAACCACTAAAGGTTTTGGAGTGAGTGAAAACACTATCACAGCTATCAATTAAGATTTTTCTGTTGGCACTATGAACTTGAGAAACTGTATGCAGGCAAATGATGTAAAGTGCTATTGCAGTGAAAACATAGATTCAAACATAGGTTGCAAACGTTGTATGCAAATGCTGGTGGCAGACTTCATTATAGCCTCAAAACCAGAAACAACCCAAATATCCAACAATATCAACAGATAAAATTGTGGTACAACCAGATGATGAAATACAATTCAGCAATAAAAAGAAATGAACTAAACTGATAGATGCAACGACTTGAATGAACCTCCAAAGCATTACACTAAGTGCAAGTAGTTCATACAAAAGGTTACATACTAAGTGATTCCATTTACGACATTCTGGAACAGGCAAAGTATAGGGACAAGAGACAGATGGGCAGCTGCCAGGGGCTAGGAGTAAGGAAAGAACTGACTGCAAAAGCCACGAGGGAACATATGGGGGTGATAAAAATGGTCTATATATCTTGGTTGTAAGAGACTGGTTCCAAAATACATCAAAACACAATAAATGATAGATGCCAGCTACTAATTGCATATAAAATCTAGGGAGTCACTTTCTCTTGCAAGCATGGGAAAATCGCTAAAAGAAATAAGGACTCCAGGGAAAGGAAATGGGGGTTCAGAAGATAGATGTTTGTTTCAACTTTGCCATTGCATTTGAAAGACTATAAGGGGCAGGTAACCAAGCTGAAAAGTCTAACAGGCAGTGCAAGTATAAGGCAGTAACTAGCAAGAGAGGCAGAGCTGGAAATCGGAGATTTCCAAGTCTGCACGGAGTTCACAGTTGTATTTGTAGGACTAGATGAGGCTGCGATGTAAATATTTTAAAGGGGGGCGGGTGTAATTATCAGCAGCTACAAGTAGACTGCATGAGGGAGAAGGGAAGCATCCAACAAAAAAAATGTTTAGGAAAGGGGCATTAGCAATCTCTAAATGCTTCAGAACAGCCAAAAATTAAAAACCAAAAAGAAACTTTAATGTGGACTTTGGAGTCACTGGGTCATCTTAAACAGTACAATTCTGGGAGAATATGAAGGGCAAGAAGCTAATGGCAAGGGTTTAAGAGAGGACTTTCTAGGACTTGGAAATAGCAAAAGGCTCTTTTGCCAGGATTACCTGGAAGGTTTGCATTCACAGTGTTTGTTCTTGGTAAACGGGAAAGGAGGCAGATGAAATGATGCTCAGAAAGAAATTCAGAATTTTTTTTTTCATTCTCAAGTGCTTGATTTCTGGACTCTACATAACTAGAATCAAATAATAAATATTTATTGAGGGCCAAAAATATCAAGAGTCAGCTTATCCAAGGGTCATCAGGCCCTAGGATATACTAAGCCATGGTGCCCAAACTCATGAGGCTCATTTATACCAAAAGCCAATTAAATAATTTCCAGTGGAAAGTACAACTGCCTAACAGACGTGTTTGAATTGGCTGCTCAGTGCACTATTGCTCCAGTGGAGAAGCAAATTTAGAATTACAAGGTTTTTGTTACTCCCACCACCATTTAAGCTTCTGCCCCATATCCTCCCTCTTTTTCATTGCCAATTCTTTTGAAAATATAGTCCAGGCTTTATTAAAACTGCTGTGCTTTTAAAAATGCAAATTCCTGGCTCTTGCTAAGACAGGCAAATTAGAACTTCCAGAAGTCTCTATTTTTCAGCAGTTTCCTCCCCTCCATCCAAATGGTTCTGGGGCTTGTTAAAGTTAGAGGATCTTTGATATGGTGTATACCCACCTCCACTTCCTCACTTCATACTTACTCCATTTCAACCCAGCTTCTACCACCGTTTTGAAATTTCCCTTGCCGAAATCACCAATGTCTAAATTTCCAACTCCAGTGGCATTATTCTATTTAACTATGCTAAGCAATGAACATTTCTGATGCTCTCTGTTTCTTGGAAATTTCTATTTCCTTGGCTTCCAAGGTAGTCTTCCCCCAAGTTCTCTTCCTACTTACTTGACCCCTCCTTTCAGGTTTTCTTCACTCAATCTTCTTCTGCTGCTTTGCATCATACATTTTGGGTTGTTCCAGAGTTCAGTCCTTATTTCCCTCTTTTTCTATTTCTAAGCTTTCTTCTGGGATAACTTCATTCATTCCCATTGCCTCTGCTATTTACTGTATTGTTATAATTCCCCAGTTTTTATCTCCAACCCTGGCCTCTTCTCCTAGCTTTGGTCACTGACCTCCAAAGCTCACCAGAGACCAGCCTTCTGAAAGTACGTAAATTTGAGACAAGAGCAGCAGAAAAGTAGAACTGCCCACACAAGCTTGGGAAAGATTGGGAAAGTACCCTGAAAGAATTGCCAATGACTGGTTATATAAGAGACAAGCAGAGAGCCCAAGAAGAGCAGCCTAGGAAATATAAAGCCAGTGATTAAGTAGATTGATCCAGCCCAAAAAACCTAAAGCTGGAAAATATAACCAGTGTCAAGCCAATTGGGGATCATGGGAAAGTGTGAAGACTTGGTCAATAACAAGACTGGACACTACAGATGTATTGTTTCAAGTGGCTGAGAAATATCAGAGCAGGGTGCCGAGGAGTCAGCAGGCAGAGAGCCGTCCATTGGCAGGAATGCTCCAACAGGTAGCTCCATTGGTTTAACTATAAAAGTTTTAAAATATTACCTAGGGATCTTGGGTTAATTTGTGTTTAATCTGAGGTGGTCAAAACATTCCAGGATTATCCTATCTGAGAGCAGTTTCTCTTCCTCTACTTCTCCCTTTTTTAATGTCTAATTATATAACATTTCCTACAGAGGAAATAATACCTATGTAGCCGCCACAGAGAATAAGCAGGTGCTACTATTTTACTGTAATTGCTTTGGATTGCTCTCCTGTTTTTAAGAAATAAATTGGTATAGAGAGAGCTAAAGGTACCCCACCAAGCATTCCTCTTCACTCTCTTCCCAGATGCTGTCACTATCCTAAAGCCAGTGCATGTCAATCCATGCCCATTTTTATTTTCACCACAGTGGAAATACTCATTATAAATCTAAAAGTTTGATTCAGCCTCTGGTAAAATTAAGAGAAAATGTATGTCATGGTAGTATTTGAGAGAAGCTTTGGTTTAAACAAATATTTTTCTATAAGCACTTTGGGAAGTCAAGGCATTGTACTGGGCATTGGGCTCCTTAGGAAGGCAAAGAAGATTAGAAAATGTTTACATTCCACCATCCAACACAGCAAAATGAACAAAGAGCTATGAACATGGCCAGATGAGGCAATGGTCTTACTTAAATCTAAATCTAAACAAGTTTTGCTTGTTGTTCTCATCCAATAAAATGCCTCTCTTCAGTGCTTACTGAGAAGGAAAAAGAATTATTCAATAGGTAAGAATGTGATCCAAGAACGTGATCTTGAACCCAAAGGTGCATGACAACTCTATATCTTGTTCAAGGAAGTTTTATTTATTCACTCATCCAAACAATGTATTTTTCATAAGAATTAGAATTTGGTCGTTTCAGTTATAAATGTCATTATGCACCTAGTGAATTGTTAACCCATTGCCATACATATAAGCACAGTTTCTCTTTTTCTTCAGAAAGCTTCCAGTTCCTTGGGTTTGGAATGATCTGGCAGACATATTATTTTTTTTTAAATTTTAAGCAGGTGCTTTTAACATATTCAAATCCAAACACACCATAAAATGTCATTAGGCACAAGATGTATATACAGTGTGTGAGTGCAGTTTTAGAACAATTTGCAACCATTTACTAAACTGAGGCACAATTTTATTCTAATCTATTACCTTCAGTGAGTTTTATGAGTGTAAGTGAATGGATCAGAACAAACATCACAATAACTACTTGTTTATTTATTAATTTTTCATTTTACCTGGATATATCAGTCAGGACATAGGTTTGGCTGCTATGACAAATAAACCTCAAAATACAGTGACTTATATAAGATGGAATGTTTTTTTCCTCATATGTAAAAGTCTGGATGGGTGGTCCAGAGATTAATGTTGCAGTCCCAGGATCAGGGAGCTAGTATCTTTCTGTCTCATTATTACGCTGTCCTCAGTCCAGGACTTTCAACTTGTATCCCCAAATGGCTTTTCAGCTGCATTCCAGCTAGCAGGAAGACAGGGAAGGAAAAGCTGAAAGTATGTCCTTTCCCTTGCTAAGGGCATGAACTGGAAATTGTACCCAACATATCTCGTCACCTTCCTTTGGCCAGAACCTACTCATATTGTCACATCTCTTTGCAATAGAGGCTGGAAATGTAGTCTTTATCTGGCAGCCATGTGTCCAGTTTAAATTCAGGAATTCTATTAATAAAGAAAGAAGAAAAGAACAGGCATTGGCAGACAACCAATAGTCTCTGAGGGCCTGAGGCAGTAAGATACCCTTGACCTTTACTGACATTCACTTCAGGCTATTCTATCATATATTCATCTAAGATAGTGCACTCCTTTCCCTGGAAGACCCCAGAGAGGTGAGGAAAGTCATGGCCCAACACCTGGGAGCAGAGAAATACACACACCCCATATCCCCCAAACATAATGGAAAGATATAGTTCAGGGGTCAATATAATAGCCCATTTTAGTCATTGGAAGACATTTTCCTTTTACAGAAGCACAAATATAAGTAATGGCAACTTAAGCTTTCTGAAAAGTAACTCAAAGTGCTGATCCTTGAATATAATCATCTTAGTCTATAAAAACACAAATGGAAGTTTGAAAAATAAGACTAAGAGCATTCTGGGCTATTTTCAAAATAATATGAAAAATCAAGTAGATTAGACTACCAAAACTTCTGAATGGAATTACAAATTAAGTTTCATTGAAGGAATTAATCCATATGTTCTACCCAACAATAAGGCAAATTTAAACCAATGTGGTTAATCACCTACCCTGAGAGTTAATCACCAAGATTGTGCACTTTCTTGGGTCCTAATCCCATATACCCTGGTTCAGTAGACATGAAGATGGACTGTTTTTTCACAGTAAACCTAAATCTCAGGATGAAATATTTCAATATTTGTCTTTAAAAATATATGTTCTTATATGGGGAGTAAGGTTCCAGGCAAGGTGCTTGGTGTAAGTAGAGCAAAGATTTTTCAATTAATATATTATCATATTTTGAAAAATTATGAGTAAATATCAAACAGTTGGCTCCAAATTGCCATAGTTACTGTTGTGAAGAAAAATAAATGCAAGATAAAATAATTGACGCAATAATGAACACAATTACAAGCAATATCATTTTGACGTGGTATGGATAAGTAAGTATACTGGTTAAAAAATATATGATTTGGACAAATTAATATAACTTTACATTTTAAAATCCATTCTAAATGACAGGTTTGTAAGTAAATTTTTTTCTAGAACTCTGAAAAATGTTTTGTAAAATGCAAGAGCTGTTAAAGATCTTATCCAAAAAGCCTTTTGCTCTCACTACTTTCCATCAGGTCTTTCTGATGTCACCAGTGACTTCTCCATTGCTAAGCCTCATCACCAGAATTTGACACATTTGATCACTTACTGATAGATTTCCTTCACCTTTTTGGGGGGATACCACACTTTCTTGATTTTCTTCCTACCTCACCAAGGTTTCCTTCTCTGTCTCCTCTACTAGTTTCTCCTCTTCTCTCCAACCTCTTAATCTTGGAAGGGCCCAGGCCTTAATCCCTGGACATTTTGTCTTATCCATCTACACTGGTTCCGTGGTAATCTTATCCAGTCCCATGGTTTGGGGTAATAGAATGATTCCCTATCTCCAACCCAGACTTCTCTTCTGAACTCCAGGTTCCTTTATCCAGCTGCCTACACAATATTTCTACTTGGATCTCTAATAGCCCTTTCAAACATAACATGTCCAAAATCAAACTCCTAATCTTTCAGTTCAAACCTGAAACCTGCAGACATTCCTAATTCAGTTGACAGCAATTCCATCCTTACAAATGTTCTTGTCAAAACCCCAAAGTAATCCTTGATTCCTGTCTTTCTCTTTCACTCCACTCTCTTTCTATCCATTCTGTGGGGGAAACTTGCTGGCTTTACCAATAAAACATACCCAGAATCCAATCACTTCTCACCACCTCCATTGCTATCCCCTGTTCCAACCACCATCTCCTACCTGAATTGCTGGAGTGGCATCCTTTCTAGTGTGCATGCCTCCACACCTGACATTCCAACAGGGTGATCCTTTAAAACCTGAGTCAGATCACATTACCCCTTGGTTCAAAAGTCCCCAGCGGCTCCCTCAGAGCACACCCTTACAATAGCCTACCGCTTCTGTGTGCTCTGGCCCTGCCACCTCCTGAACGCCTCTTCTGCTGCTCTCCAGCTTGCGCACTCTGCCCCGCCATCTTGGTCTTCCTGCTGGTCCTTGAACACAGCAGGGCATGCCAACCTTAGGGCTTGGAGGCTCTTTCCCTTCCTATCGTCAAGTTTCATTTGCTCATGAGGCCGTCTCTACCATAAAATTGTACCCCACAACTGGCCCCCCTCCTCATACACACTCCTCTCTGCTTTATTTTTATAGTGCTTATCACATTCTAACATATTATATACTTATTTATTATATTTATGTTTATTACATTCCCCTACTAGAATGTAAGTCACACAAAAGTAGGAATTTGGGGTTTTTTATTTACTTATATATATCAAACACCTAAAACAGTACCTAGCACACAATAGGCATTCAATAAATAGGTGTGTGATATATGAATTCATAAATGAATGAATAAATAAAAAGTTAGTTGACTTTCTACATGTATCTCTCTCATACAGAAAGATGGATATCCTGCTAAATAAATGCCATTGGAGATCCGTGCATACTTATTATTCTTTCTACTTTTCTCTTTTTAGAATCTACATTTCCTAATAGTGTGGTATTTAAAAATCTGAATTTAAAACTGCGATTTCTACCTACACATTTAAGAAAAATACCTCCACTGTACTCGTTTCCTCTCTTCATATACAAATCCCAGCTAGAAAGTTTTCATATGACATATTTTAATTAAATGTATTCCAATGACGGCTGTTGAGAAAAGATGGTCTTTTTAAATAGTGACTGCTGAGCTGTCAGTGCCAGTTTTCTGTTTGTGGGCTGAGAGCAATACTCTTGCCACGAAATGAACTGTGCTTGGCAGGCAGACCTATACGTCACACACTTCAGTGACTTCTCCTCCTGCAACTCCCACATGTCCGAGGTTTTCCTCCTTGCTCGCCCTTCTAAGATCTTGTCTGGTCCCACTTTCAGTGATGCTGGATGCCAGCCTTACGTGCAGCCAGAGAAGGGACTGCAGCAGGTTGGATTAAGTACCTCATTCCTAAATCAGGCCCCACCTTAAAAGCCCCGTGTGACCAGAAAGGATGGATCGTGGCTAATGCAGGTGAGCCTTTGTGCCAGCGAGTCGCCCATGAGGCAGTTGTGAGCAGCACTTTACCCTCCAAGATCATATGTCCCTCTTTTCTCCTCCTGCCACATCCTGCTTTCCTTCCTAAGGAAAAATAGGTGAAATAGGTGATTTCACGCTTAACCTTTTCACCCAGATGTGCTGTCAATGGCTGAAGGCCCTTCTACCATTTCTGTTCCGATGTTCATTTCACTCAATCCTTTTGCATTTCTTCCTTTTTTACATGAATGGTTGGTACTTTAAGAACATTTTATTCCCAATAGAATTATAAAGCTGAAATTTTTAATAAACTGTCCTTTAAAACTAAGGCTTGAAATCATTAATATCACCATCCATCGCAGGCAAACGTGCACACCAGCGATGAAGG
>JAQZBX010012937.1:0-40537 GCA_029593785.1 Cabassous unicinctus
AAAAAAAAAAAGATAAATGGGATCTCCTCAAAATTAAAAACTTTTGCACCTCAAAGGACGTTTTCAAGAGACTAAAAAGGCATCCTATCCAATGGGAGAAAATATTTGGCAACCATATTTCTCCTAGGAGACTAATAACCTGCATATATAAAGAAATCCTACACCTCAAAAATAAAAAAACAAACACATTTAAAAAATGGGCAAGTGACCTGAAATGACACTTCTCCAAGGAAGAAATACAAATGGCTAAAAAGCAAATGAAAACATGCTCAACATCGCTAGCTATTAGGGAAATGCAAATCAAAACTACAATGAGATACCATTTTACACCAATTAGAATGGCGGCTATTTAAAAAGCAGCAGTCTATAAATGTTGGAGAGGATATGGTTTAATGGAAACCCTCATCCACTGCTGGTGGGATTGTCGAATGATCCAGCCACTATGGAGGACAGTTTGGCGGTTCCTCAAAAAACTAACTAAAGATCTTCCATATGATCCAGTGATTCCACTGCTGGGTATATATCCTGAAGAATTGAAAGCAAAGACATGAACAGATATATGCACACCAGTGTTCATAGCAACATTGTTCACTATTGCCAAAAGTTGGAATCAACCCAGGTGCCCATCAACAGAGGAATGGATAAACAAAATGTGGTATATACATACAATGGAATATTACTCAGCTGTAAGAAAGAATAAAATGCTAACACACAGGATAACATGGATGAATCTTGAAGACCTTATGTTGAGTGAAGCAAGACAAGCATTGAAGGATGAACAGTATATGACCTCAATGATATGAATTAAGGAAATTGAGCAGTCTCAGAGAGCTACTGTATGGTAGATAAGCTTGCAAAATAGAAAGATAAGAGAAGGTTGTGAGCCATCACCCATAAGGATGTAATCTATGGTAAAGCAATAGAGTGCAGTTGCATATTGAAGAGATAGTACAGGAGGGTAGTGATATTATTGCGTTGGGTGGTGCAGGATCAACAGGTGGGTAGTTGGGAAGGGAGGGTTAGAAGTTCCAGGATACTGGGGGAGCATCGGGAGAGGGACAAGGTAAAAACTGGGGATTTGTGGGTATGAGGTTGAAAGTACAGAGGTGGGAATGCTCTTATGGCAACATAACAAGGATAGTCACTTGTTTAGGGGGCTGGTTGTGGGGGGATTCAGGCCAGGGCACACCTGGAGTAGGCTTCTAGGGAGTTTCTGAGTGTTCATTCTGTCATAATGTGTTGTATCAGTGGGTGGAGACCCACATAATGAGCAGGAAAGAGTTGGACTCCCATCATTGGGAGGACCAATTTGTTCAGAAACAGAAAGGCAGGAGTCTCTTAGGAGCAAGGGTGGTTCCTAATAAGGGAGGACAAACCAGTATGTCAAGATATCTTGTTGCATATAACTATGAATCTTGTAATCCAACGAGTCAAGCCAGGGGGTCGTCATGGGCCCTGGGGGGATGGGGTTGGAGGAATATACTAGATCAAACAGGGGGTATTTAGTGGTCAGTGAAAATGTTCTTCACTACTATACAGTGATGGACACAGGACATGGTAAATATCATCAAAATTTATAAAAGTGTATGGTCTAAAATGTAAACCATACTGTAAAAGATTGAAAATGTTTAGTAGCTATGTTTCACTATTTATATCAGTTATAACAATGCTACCATCCACATATAAAAAGGTATTAATATGGAGGGGAGGAAAGGGGGAGGATGTTGGGTATATGAGAGTCTCCTATACTCTGTGTGTGACTTTGCTGTGACCTAAAACTTCTTTGAAAACAAAATGAAAAATAGTGAGACACTGGGGAATGAGAGGGGGAAGGTGACATGGTACAGACTGGACACCAGATATTGCAGTGATGAAAGGCAAAAGGTGAAAAATTTTTTTGTATTTTTCATTTTTTAATATCCCAATCTTTTAATTTAATTTAATTTTTAGGTTTTTTTTTAATTGTATGTATTTTATCTCTTACATTTAAACTTATCATTGTTATTTCATTTTCGTATTAACTGTATTCGGTTATTGTACTGGCTTCATCATTGAAGAAGCTTTGGATCAAGAAGGGTTACAATTGGGTGGGTGTGGATTGTTGGTGTGGGGTTTCAGGGATGGGGAATGCATGGGAGGAAGTTCACCTGAGCGTAAATATAAGGTATATAAAAATGTTCAAATTTTCACTGGGCATTGTTACAGTGGGTAGAGAATCACTCAATAAATGATAGAATAGTGAATTCCCATCCTGGAGAACTCTGCCACATTCTCCAAGGGAGCAGCAACAGTCCCCCAAGTGCAGGGGAAGCATCTGGCAAAGGAGGATGATCCACTGATGGGCCCTTGTTATTGATGACTAGCCTTAGGAGTCTTTGCTCTAGAAATTGAAACTTAGCCTATTGTTATGGGGTGCCTAAGTGTTGTCTCTTGAGAGCCTCCTTGTTGCTCAAATGTGGCCTCTCTCTAAGCCAAACTCAGCATATGAATGCATTACCTTTCTCCCAGCATGGGACATGTCTCCCGGGGGTGAGCCTCCCTGGAACCGAGAAATTACTACTAAGTGCCAAGTGGAATATGACTGGAAAAAAAACCTCGAATAAAAGGGAGAAAATGTAAAGACAAATGAATTCATATGGCTAAGAGACTTCAAAGTGAATCAGGAGTTCATCCCAGAGGTAACGCTTATGCACATCTCAGGGGATCTCATAGAATTCCAAAGTGGAAATCACCCCAAATAGTGGGACTCCTGAGGGCTCTGGAGAAACCCATGTCCTATATCTGGGTAGATAGCTCCAGAGCTTGGTGCCTTGCCAGTGGGCCCTTCTTTGGAGTTTTTATTCCTGAGAGTGACAGAGTTGGACTCAACTATGTCTTACCTGCACATGGCTCATCTCCCTCTTCTATTGAAACCTATACTTGGTGCTGGAGTTTGAACGTGCACATCCAGAGACTTGAGTCTTTGGGCTGTCCATGTGCCAGCTGGGCCTGGAGCCTAGGTGGAGCTGCAACTCCTATTCTATGGCTCATTGGACTCACTCAGGACAGCTGGTGGGGTGATGATGATGGACAAAGGCCATCCCAGGGAATGGAGAGATTATCCAGCTGCAGGCAAGATGATCCCATCCATCTTGTCCATGGGATATAAGCTCCCTCTCAATTGGAGGTGGAGTAGACATCATCATCCCAGACTCCTCAGGATGGGGGGAAGAGCTATGGACTAGAGTGGAGTTACTGGTTTCTACTATAGACATATTGTGATTCAAGCAATGGAAGAAATTACAGCATTGATGTGGAGCCAGTGGCCACTGGAGGCTCTGGGGGCAGGGAGCAGGAAAGAGTTGTAATGCAGGGTTTATTTCAGAACTTGGGAATTGTCCTCAGTGACATTGCAATGACAGATATAGGCCATTTTATGTCATCATAACGTGCAGAACTGTGTGGGAAAGAGTGTGGTCTACAATGTAAACTATGGTCCATGCTTAAAGGCAAAGTCCCAGGATGTGTTTTTCAACTGCAAAGAATGTGCCACACTAATGAAGGATGTTTATGTGGGAGGTGTGGGAGGTATGGGAGGTGGGCGTTTGGGAATCCCTATATTTTTGGTGTAACGTTTATGTTATCTAAGTATCTTTAAAATTTTTCAAAAATAAAAAAAAATGCTTAAAAACAAAACAAAATAAAACAAAGAAAAAAAGAAATAGCTTCCTCACTAGTTTTCTGACTTCCTATTCCTCCATCCATTCATCTCTTGGCACTGTGTCCGTACATATTCTGACATGCCACACATTTGCTCAGAACAGAACTTTTAATCACATTCTGAGAATAAGCCTATTTGTTTATTTGAATTATATGTCTTCTGTGATTTTGCCTCCTTGAGTACATACTATTCCTCTCCAGTTTTCAACCTGCTGTAAAGCCTCTTGTCATCTTGCTGTTTGGTTAGTTTCCTAATGATTCCATTTAAAATGATCACAAACTGGTTGGCTTAAAACAACAGAAATGTATAGTTTCACAGTTTTACAGGCAAAAATTCTAAAAACAAACTGCCAGCAGAGTCATACTATTTTGATGGCTCTGTGAGATTTTCCTTCCTTGCCTCTTCCTAGATTGTGGTGGTTCCATGCTACTTGGTTTTTCTCGGCTTCTGACCGCATAACTCCAGTCTCTGCCTCCTCATCATATAGCCTTCTCCCCTGTGTCTCTGTGTGTCCAAATTTATTTCTTATAAGGACACCAGTCTTATTGTATTAGGTCCCAGCCTCATCTGGTTTGGCTTTATCTTAACTGATTACTTCTTCAATGTCCCTATTTCTAAATAAAGTCTCCTCACAAGACTGTGTGTTAGGACTTGATCATATCTTTTGAGGGGGGAGGCACAACTCAATGCTCATTAGAGTTTTCAAGCATACTGGATGAAAAGCTCTTGACAATGATTGAGGGCCTTCTGCTTGTCATACATTCTCCCCAGAAACTTCTTTAGCTCATGTCTTCCTTTTTATAGATCAATACTCCAATATTAGCTTCTCATGAGACTTCTCTTTCTTGACATTTAATCTCACTTTTTCCATTCCTTCACCCTGTTTTATTTTTTTTTCCTTTGGCACTTACCACAATCTAAAATATTTTATAATTCTGTTATATGTTTTTTCTATCTTCTCAAGCAGAACGTAAATTCTCAGAAAAGGGATTTTGTCTTTCTCTACAGTCATAACTCCAACAATTAGCACATTTCCTCACACATTTTCAGCTCTCAGTAAATATCCATTGCCTCAGTAAAGGAATGGTTGAGGTCATTTTCATTTGAAGGAGAGGTGGCTTTTTTGCAGGTTAACAAATATCTCCCATAACCACTTCAAGAAGAGCTGCACATGTAGCCAGCACCAAAACAGTGGGAAAAGATATGGCCATTGAAGCAAATGTGACACTGTCTACAGAATGAACAAGAAAGAAATGTTACAGGGCTGGTAAGGAGGTCTAATTTGGAGTGGCAAGAGTGGCAGCAGCAACAGCAAGGCTGGGACCACAGTGGCAGGGAGTTGAGAATCAGCAGAGTTGCCTCACTCCCCAAGGTGTTAGCTGTGATAGCACTGGCCCAACATGTGAAGGGGTAGATTCTGACTCAGCCTGTAGCAAAAGAAAGAATAAAAGGTTTCTAAAAGCTCTTACCTCTTATCACCAAGAAAGGAATGATTTATTCAGTGACAGAGAATGAAAACAACAGAGCTGCTATTAGTGTTCAAGCCTAGAGAGTGAGAAAGGGGGAAATTATCTTTATCTGTTTGCCTCCTGCAATCAACCATCAAACAGGATCTCTTCCTTTAATAGTTGGCCATCTGTATTTATTTATTTATTTGTTTGTTTGTTTGTTTGTTTGTTTTACCTAGACACTTTTTAATAGGAATCTACCCCAGGGCCCCAAGTAATTTGCATCAGATAAAATTTATAGAACAGTTTTTATTTTTAAGAAATAATCCTAAAAATGAGAGGCATTGTTAGCTTTTAAGTGCTACCTTAGGCACGTTGTTTTGGAAAGCATATTGTTCAATGTACTTAGCTAAATTGGGATTCTACCAATCCACATATGACTTCTGTTCCACCATTTCTGAGAACAAGATTCTAAATTGCTCTGGATTATAGAAGAGCTTTCCCTGATCTTTTTTCCTGGAATGGGTTAAAAAAGACATTAATTCATTAAGGGGGGTCAACGAAGATGGCAAGAAAAGATATTCCAGAATATCATTCCACCACAGAATCTTTGAACTACTAGTAAGAATTGGCAGAGCTTTCTTCCTCAGAAAGTCAGAAAATAGTTAAACCATTGCAGTAACTGGAATAAAGCTAAATAAAAAATATATATTTTTAAAAATATAAAGAAAGCTTCTGGAGCCCTTGTTGCCCCTTTTCCTCTCCTTGGAATAATGGAGAATGACAGCACACTCCCAGTGTGGTTACCTGGTCCTATTTCAGAGAGAATGGAATAACACTCATGTGCATACTGGGGTGACTGTATGGCCCTGCCAATCTTTTGGGTGGCAGCATGAAAGTAGGAACCATCAAACTCCTCTTGGACCTGCCCTCCCAATACTCTCCATGCAGACAGAAGCAGCTTGCTGACAGCTAAAGCAAAGGAAGTATCAAAGAAGTCAAAATGACATGGTACAAAGGATAACCTGCTATAATTCTTACAATAGATTACCAGGAAAAGAGTATTTCAAAGGAAATAGAAGGGACATTTAATTATTTCCTATAAATGGGGGAAGACCTAAGACCATGAGCAAGCTCAAGCCCAAGAGAGGATGCAAGCTCAATAAAGACACAAAAGACGTTACATGCCACATTTGCCTCTGGCTTATCTTATTGATCTTTTATATTTTAAAAATACCAGTTCTTAAGTGGGAAAGCATCAAAACTATCAAAGATATGTCCAATTAATTTTGTAATGACTCAATTATGTGCAGTTCTTTTCCTGTACAGCCTAACCTATCCTGATATTCAAAGTTTGCAAAATTTGGAAAAAGAGACCACCAGTCAATGTAGAGTCAATTTGCAAAATCCGTGAATGGTGTTTTTCAAGATTTTTTTGGTTTGATTTTTTAGTTCCTGGCACTTGAGGAAATCTCTGTCTGTGAGAGTTTGAATATGGTGAATGTCACAAAGAGAAAGACTATTTTATAAACTAATTCTTTTGTGTGGATGTGAGACCCTTTCAACTAGACTACCTCAGTGAGATGTGACTAAGGGTAACACTCTACTGTTTTTGCCAGGTTTGATAAAAAATGGACTTTCCTCACATGATCCTGCCATGTGAGGAAAAAATCTCCAGTTTCACCCACAGCTGAGCTGCAAGGACAGAAACCCCCAAGATGCTCAAAGAGCTGGGACCCAGGGAGAGATGAGCCATATGCCCAATAGCTTGCATCTGAACTTGGGAAAATGTGGAACAGCCAAGACTAAGAGAAGATGCCCAGAAAGAGACAAGTCCTATGTCTGCTTGCCCTCAGCCAAGCTCAAACCTTGTCAGAGTTTGGTGACCCTTTTGCTTCAACATGTGGCAGCTGAATTAGGTGAGAAAGCACCTCTTATGGTGCCTCAATTTGAACTTTTCACAGCCTGGAAATGGTAAGTTTTTACCCCTAGAAATCCCTTTTATAAAAACCAACTGATTTCTGGTACTTTGCATCAGCAACACCTTGGCAAACTAAAACAGCAATTAGTACCAAGAGAGTAGGTTTATGCTGCTATAATTACCAAAAATGATGGAATGGTTTTATAAATGGGTAAAAGATATTTTTTTGAGAAATTGTGAGATGCTTGATAGAAAAGGTCTAGATTGTTTTAAAGAGACCATTGGTAGGAACATGGACCTTAAAGTTATTTCCAGTGAGGCTTTAGAAAGAAATGATGAAATTCATTGGAAACTGGAGCAAATGTGATCCTCATTTTAAAGTTAGAGACAACTTGGCAAAATTGACTCCTGATGTTACTTGGAAGGCAGAATTTGAAAATGATGAGCTTGGATATGTAGGTGAGATTTTCAAAGTAAACTTGGAAAATGCAGACTGGTTTCTACGTTCGGCTTATAGGAAAATGCAAGAGGAAAGAGATAAAATGAGAACAAAACTGCTGGACAAAAAGAAACCAAAGACTGATTTGGGAAATTCCAAGCTTCCTGAAAACAAACCCCCAGAGGACAGTGTTCCATGTGAAAACTTAACTAAACTTGGACCTTGTAAGCCAAGCACTGGCAATGCAGTTATCTAGGAAGGAATTGTGAAAATTCTTGCTGTCTGACAGCTTGGACCCATGTTTCATCCATGCTGAACCAATAAGTCATTTTGTGAGCTCTGTATGAACAAAATCACTGTCAGCCTGGACTAAAAGGGACATGCACTGGAGAGATTGAAGGAAAAATGGCTTCTAGGGAAAAACTGTAGAAGCTGAAGCCTGGAATTAAGACATATCCTTGGGCCAAGAGAAAGATCCCACTCATGTGTGTGGAAAGGGTGAGTTTGTTCATGTGTTTGAAGATGGTGGATCTTATAGCCCATTGCTCAGGGAGAATTTGGCTTCTCCAGGAAACAGAGAAGGTAGAGCACATTCTTCAGTGGTTTGGGAGATTTATGTTACCATCCCATTTCTCTGAGGGGATTGGGATTCTATGCCAGAGTAAGTGTGCTCACTTTGCTAAGGGGTTTGAGACTGTCCCTCAGAGATTGGGGAAAGTGCAGCCATCACCCCAATGTAATTTGAGAGTGAGGTCTAGAGGTCAGTTGCCTCCCAGAAGCTTGATGAGAGTGGAGCTGAGAAAATTTCCATTGGTAAACCCTGTGGATTGGTGCACCCCCAAGAGGCTGCAAGATGAAGAAAAATTCCTCATTATAAGGATAACACTCAAACTGAAATCTAATGGAGTATCCCCTGCAGGTTTTTGGAACTGTTTGGGACAAATGATACCAGTTTCCTTCCAAATTCTCCCTATGTTAATGGAAATTTTTATCTTATGTCTGTCCCTCCTTTGTATATTGGAAGTAGATAATTTGTTTTGTAAAATTCACAGGTCTACAGCTAGAGGGAAGTTCTGCCCCAAGATAAACTGCATGTCTATAACTGATCTTTATGAGATTTTGTACTTAGCATTGCTACTGAACTGATTTAAGGTTTTTGGAATATCGTGATTTAATGAATGTATTTTACATATGGAAAGACATGTCTTTTTGGGATTCAGTGGGTGGAATGAACCAGTTTTAATTTCGTGATTCCCAAAAAGAGAAAGATTATGTTTGTGAACTAATCTATTCCTGTGTGTGTGTCCCTTTCAACTGGAATATGTCAGTGAGGTGTGACCCATGTTGATTCTCATCCCTTTTGCTGAGTTCTGATAAAAATGGAGATGAGAGAAAGAGACATAGAGGGAAAGGAAGCCACCTTATTTGATCCTGCTATGTGAGAAAAAAACAAACAAAAAAAACTTCAGTTCCACCTACAGCTGAGCTTCAAAGACAGAAGCTGCCAAGATGCTCAAAGAGCTAAGGCCTGGGGAAAGATAAGCCATATGCCAAATAGCTTGCATCTGAACTGGAGAAGTAAATGGAGCAGCCAAGACTGATAAAGGAGACAAGCCTTATGCTTGCTCGCCCTCAGCAGAGTTCAAGCCCTGTCAGAGTTTAGTGACCATCTTGCTTCAACATGTGGCAACTAACTTTGGTGAGAAAGCACTTCTTATAGTGCCTCAAATTTGACTTTTCATAGCCTTGGAACTGCAAGAATTTACAACTAAAAAATCCTTTTTATAAAAGCCAACTAATTTCTGCTACTTTGAATTGGCAGCTCTTTAGCAAACTAAAATCCTGTCATATCATTAATTGAAAGCAATCTTAAGGAAAAGACATCTCAGGAGCTAAATTCCAGAATTAATACTTTAAATTCTTAAAATATTCAAAATGCAAAAAAAGATTATACCACAAACAAAGAAAAAAGAAATAATGGTCTATTCAAGAAACAAGGTAAAAATCCAGAAATCATCAATGTAGAAGACAGATTGTATATATACTAGACAAAGGCTTTAAAAAATAATCCTTACTATGTTCAGGGAGATAAAGGAAAACACAGAGAATGAACTGAAGGGCATCAGGAAAGCAATGCATGAACAATATGAGATTTTCAGAATAGATAAACTAAAAAGGAATACCTTTTTAACAGAAATACCTAAGAATGCCACAATAACTGAAATTAAAAATTCCCTAGAAGCTATAAATAAGAGATAGAAGCTGGCAGAAGAAAGAATAGTGGTTTTAAAGACAAGTGAATTGAAATGATTCAGGCTGCAGAGAAGAAAGAAAAAATAATTTTTAAAAAGCATGAAAAGAACCTAAGAGATGTATAGGACACCATTAAGTATACCAATATGCACATAATGGGAGTCCCAGAGGGGAAGAAAGAGAGAAATTGGCAAAAGGAATGTTCAAAGAAATAATGGCAAACATTTTCCTAAATTGAATGAAAGTCTTGAAAATGCATATTCAAGAAGACTGTAGTAGTTGGCAAAGAAATCCTTTCATGGGCATTGGGGTCCGGGAAGCCATGGGGCCAGAACTTAGGTCTGGAAGGGATGGATTGCTGAGGTGGTAACATCTGCAAGCTATCTGCCTCCTTACCTGCTGCTGCTGCCACTTCTTTATTTGATGTCTTCTTGAATTTCTCTTAACTTCGGAAGAAATATTTGGTAACAAAAAGACTGAGATCTGAATTATATAAGCTCCTGGAGAGAAAACATTTCAAGAAACATGGGAGAAACTCTATGCTGCAACTACAAAGAAAAATACTCTTTATATAACTTTAAAATTCAAAATCCCTGACTTAAATGTTGGCACACTAGATGTCTTGGTTAGTTTGTCAGGTGAACTGGTTAAACTGGACTCATTTGTAGAAGAGGTGGTTTAAGAAAGTTGCACAACACATGGTTGATAAGTTGGAGGACAATAAAGTTCAGGACCAATCTGTTAGCTAATGGAATTGACTTGGTTACTTATATAACAATATTCTAGTGAGGCATGGGCAAATATCCAATCAAGCATTCTCTGAAAAATATTTCTGAAATAATTGCTAAGGGGGCAACTCAGATTGACAATGACCTGAAATCTTGAGCATCCACATAATATAACCTGAAAGGTAATCTTCAGAATTTGAAATGGAAAAATGCAGGAAGCTTCCTAACCAGTAATTCTAGTGGAAATTTCGAAGAAAGATGACTTTGTTCTTCATACAGAATATCTCATCATGTTATTGGTGGTAGTTCCAAAGTTAAACCACAATGATTGATAAACAGAATAGTTTATTTAAAGAGAAGATCTTTCCTCATCAATATTATGGCATGCATTAATTCTATCTGTTACTGTTGTGTACAAAGGCCTTATTTACAGGGGAATGGTGTAAACATTTATATTATTGTGTTTACTATATTTAGGAGACATAATTGCTTAATAGTTATTGCATTGTGATGTAAAGAAATTTAACAATATTAAGGTATATGCTTTCTGAATGTCTCAAAAACAATCTATAAGTGCTGTCAAACCCACAGGAAAGAATAAAATTAATTGCCTGGGAAAAATAGTCTGTAAGTGTTGAAATTATGTACCCTGGTAAAACATGTTCTAATCAATTCCCATGGAAGTGAACCCCTTGCAAAGAGGAAATTTGATGAGGTTACTTCAGGTAAGATGTATCCCAAATGAACCAGGTTGTTTCTTTTTAAGCAGTTTTATTGAGATATATTCACACACCAGGCAATCCTTGCAAAGTATACATTCAACAGCTCTCAGTATAAATACAGAGCAGTTTTTAAATAAAGATTTCTGGAATCCTTAATAAGCAGTGTGAAAGCCAGGCAGAGAGAAGCCACAAGAGCAGTCAGTAGGTAGAAATCAATGTAATTCAGAAGAGAAAGATTTCACTATGTGCAATTCTAAGTGACAGAAAACAAAGACCAAGGATAACTAGTGAGCAGCATCAGAATTCCACAATCTCCTGGAAAATATCATTACCTTGATGATACCTCAATTTTGGAATTTTCCTAGGTTCAAAATCATGATCAAATAAATTCCCATTTTTCAAGCCAAAGCATTGGATGGTGTTTACTTTAGCAGCTAGGAAATTAAAACAAGGTCCAGTTAACACCAAACAGGATAAAATAAAAAAGAAACACGCCCAGTTGCCTAGTAGTCAAATTGTGAATGCCAAAAGAAAAGCATCACCTTATATAAAAAGAAATCCAAATAATATTAATTGCTGATTTCTCATCAGAAGCCATGGAGCCAAGAAGGCAGTGGGACCAATATTTAAAGTGCTGAAAGAAAACAATTGCCTACTGTGGTTTTTTGAAGTTATGTAGCCCAGAAAAACATGTTTTTATACTTAATCTATTCCTTCGTGTGTGAACCTATTAAAAAAAGGACTTATTGATGAGGTTACTTCAGTTAAGGTGTGGCCCACCTCCATCAAAATGGGTCTTAATCCTATTACTGGACTCTTCTATAAGTGGAGTTAAATTCAAACAGAGAGGGAGCCATGAAAAGCTAAAGCTCAAGGTAAACAGAACCCTGAAGAGAAGGGAATGGCCAGGTGAGCCCTCCATGTGCCTCAATAGATAGAATGGATATCAGGACAGACCTAAGTAAAAATTGTATTACTGAGCTTTAATTTTAGTTGAAGAAAATCTCCTAAGAAGCTTTTATAAATATAAAGGCAAAGTTAAGTTTAAAGATAGTGTTAATATCATCCAATTCAGCATAAAAGTTGCCATGTATTATTACAAGTACTTGTCTGGCCATGCAAAACATCAAAGATTTTTTTAAAAACCCTAGTATAAAGAAATAGAAATATCAAAATCAATACAAATGAAATCTGATAGGGCACAAAAAATAGTTTTACCCGGGACAACTAATAAAATGGTAATGATGGACAATCCCCAAAACAGAAAATATCTACAACTGCAAACAAAACAGCTCCTTTCATTAGCCCCATAAGATCTAAGCACCCTCTCAATCTGAGACAGATGAGGCATCACTATCCCAAAATGCCCAAGGCTGAGGAATGAATAAACATAAGGGAAGAATGCAACCATGGACAAAGTAAACTTATTAATATTTTAGTAGTGGAATAATATGTAACATTGATATACAGATAGTGGTTGCCAGAGGTTCTAAGAGGAGGGGAAGGAAATAATAGATGGAACATAAGGCATTTTAGTTCAGTGGAATGGGAGGACGGACAAGATTACATGTATGGAGAGTAAGGAAAGGTGAAAAATGCCATGGTAACCATCGTTGTTTAAATAAGCTAGAACAAAACAAAATACTTCATTAAAAACACGCAGTTCAAGGTCTAGGTTATGTAGTTGGAAGGACTACTTGTTCTCTTTTTATTTCACAAGATTGATGATCTCTAATCCAATTATATTCCAGGGTAAAGTTTATTCATATATTCATTGATTGTTCTTTGATATAGTTTTTGCAGATACAGAGAGGAAAGCATTGGCCTTACTTCTTAATTGTAAAATACTTCCAAACAGAATTCTTTTGATATTCTTGAAAAAACAAGTTTTACATTTGTTCTTTCCATTGTTTCTATTTTTTGTTCTCAATCTCATTTATTTCTCTTATAATTTTTATTTCTTTCATTCTGCTAGATTTGGAGATATTCTGCAATTCTTTTTCTAGTTCCTCCAAGTGTGCAGTTAATTTTTGATTTTAGCTTTTTCTTCTTTAATGTAAGTATTGAGGGTTATAAATTTGACTCTCAGAACTGCCTTGACTCTATCCCATAGGTTTTGATATGTTGTGTTCTCATTTTCATCCATCTTGAGATATTTACTGATATTTTTTGCAGTTTCTTATTTGAGTATTGCTTATTAAGTGTGTTGTTTAATCTCCATGTATTTGTGAATTTTCCCCTTTTTACCTGTTATTGAATTCCAACTTCATTCCATTATGATCAGAGAAAGTACTTTGTATAATTCCAAGTTTTTTAACTTTATTGAGAGTGTTCTCATGACACAATGTATGCTCTATCCTTGAGAAAGATCTATGAACACTTAAGAAAAATGTGTGTCCTGCTCAGTCTTTTTTTGGATTTATGTTTGAACTTTGAGTGGCTGAGAGATAAGAGATTTTGATTTTAATTTATACAAGTTCAACCAGTGATGTAGCATAGTCCTTGAATGTGAAAACCAGTATTATCCATATTATTCACTAAAAATTTGCACAATTATGTAAAACAAATGAAAATGGAACATTAAAAATATGGATTAATCCAAAAGAAGTCAAGAAAAATGGGAAAAGAGTACATAAAAGCATATATATACATAAATAAACTTAAAAATTAATAAATCAAATATTCTATTAACTTTTTATTATTAGACTAGATGAGAATACCAAACTCAACCATATGCTTATAACAAGAGACATATATATGAAGACAGAATTTTAGGCTATAGTTGTAGTAGTTTGGCATTATTTATGAATTCCAAGAAAAGATATTAGATTATGTTTGTAAACTGGTCTATCCCTCTGGGCATTTTAGATTGTATTGGATTCAGAGGTTTCACTTTTACTTGATTAAATTATGATTAGTGCTTTGGGCCATGCCATAGGACATTGAGTCCTCACCCTTTTGGTGAGTGGGGACTCACAGAGAAAGCCACACATCAGAGCAAAGAGTGAATATTTTGAGTTTTGTTGTTGGAGTTTTGAATGCTGGAGCACTGAGAAGTAAATACACAGAGAAGCAGATACATGAGGAAGGAGAGAAGGATCTATTAGACATGGCAGAGACCCTGGGAAGAGATGAGCCATTAGCCTGATAGTCTACAGCTGGCCTTGTGGAAAGAGCAGAGAAGCTTAGTCCATAGAGAAATGAACCTCGTGAGAGAGACAAGACTTATCCCAGCCTACACCTGATATTGGAAGAAGCTAGGACCCTGGAGCCTTGAGAGGAATCCTGAAGACTTGCAAACATTGCCAGCCATCTTACTCCAACACGTGGCAACCGACTTTGGTAAGGGAAGTAATTTATGCTATATGGTCTGGTAACTGTAAGCTGCTACCCCAAATAAATACCTTTTATAAAAGCCAACAGACTTCTGATATTTTGTATCAGCACCCCGTTGGCTAATACAGAATTTGTTACTGATGAGTTAGTTAATGCTTTTGCAATTACTAAAATGCAGGAATGATTTTATAAATGGGTAAGAGGTATTATTTTTTTTTTTGAGGAATTGTGAGATGCCTGATAGAAAAGGCCCGGAGTGCTTTGAAGAGACTTTTTATGATGCCTTAGAAGTAAATGATGAAACTATTATTGGAAACTGGAGGAAAGGCAATCCATATATAAAGTCTCAGAGAAATTAGCAAGATTAACTCCTCATGCATTAGGGAAGGCAGAATTTGAAGATGGTGAGCCTGAATATATAGCAGAAGAACTTTCCAAAGTAAACTCAGAGAGTGTGGCTTGGCTTCTCCTTGCAGCCTATAACAAATTGCTAGGCAAGAGAGATAAGATGAGGACTAAACTGTTGGGCACAAAGAAAACAGAAACTGATTCTGGAAATTCCATGTCTCTGGAAATCAAGCCCCAGATAATAGTGCCCCATTTGAGGCCTTAACTAAACTTGGAATTTGTAAATCAGGATTGAAGATGCATTTATCTAGGAAAGATTTGTGGAGAGGCTTACTGCCTGATGGCTTGGACCCCTGCTTCTTGCATGCTAAACCAACAAGCTCTTTGAGAGAGCTATATGAACAAAACCACTGTCAGCTTGGACTAAAAGGGACATGGAAGGGAGATATTGCAGAGGAAACAACTTCAAGAAGAAAACCATGGAAACTAAGATCTGGAATTAAGACATCTCTTTGTGCCAAGAGAGGAACTCCACCCATGTGTACAGAGAAGGTGAGTTTGCCCCAAGAGTTGAAGATGGTGGATGTTCCCACTTGATGTTCAGGGAGAATTTTGCCACCCCAGGGTACAGAGAGAGTGGAGCACATTCCCGAGTGATTAGGGAATTTGAGGTTGACACCCCATAGGTCTGAGAGGGTTTGGCCTGTCCCCCATGAATTAGGGAAGGCCTGGTTGTCAACTCATTGCTCTGAAATGGTTGGGCCTCTATGCCAAATATTAAGGAGAATGTTGTCTTCAGTTCACTGTACTAGGGGGGTTAAGGCTCTAACCCAAAGATTGAGTAAAGTGTGGCAATCACCACAACACCTTGGAGGGTGAAGTCTGGAGCATGGTGGTCACCCAGATGCTTGATGAGGTTGGAACAAAGAAAATGGCCATTGTGCAATCCTGTGGAATGTGTGGGTCCCCATGTGGCCCCAGGGAGAAGAAACCATATTCTTAAGAATGATTCTCAGACTTTGGAATTGAATGAAGTATGCCCTGCAGTCTTATGGAATTGTAGGGGAACCATGACTCATGTTTCCTTCCCCATTTCTCCTTATTGTAATGCTAGTGTTTATCCTTTATCTCTCCATCTGTATATTGAAAGCAGATAAATAGTTTTGTAAGTTTCAGAGGTCTACAACCAGACTGGACTTTGTCCCATGACAAACTGTATTTTTATAAACTGTAACTGAGATATGATTTTATATTTAGCATTGCTGCTGAAATAAGTTTTTTAAAAATATTGTAATGTCTTTTTGGAATTCAGAAGGTGGAGCATAGTAGTTTTGCATTATTTATGAATTCCAAAAATAAATATTGTATTATGTTTGTAAATTGGTCTGTTCCTCTATGCATATTAGATGGTATTGGATATAGAGGTTTCATTTTACTTAATTAAATTATGATTAGAGCTTTGATTGGGTCATGCCCAATCAAATCACTCCCTTGGTGGTGGGGAGTCACAGAGAAAATCCACAGCAGAGCAGAGAATGGAGTTTTTGAGTTTTGAGTTTGGAGTTTTGAATGCTGGAGTCCCAGGAAGTAAATATACATAGATGCAGATATGTGAGGAAGGAGAGAAGGCTCCATTAGACACAGAAAGGCCCTGGGAAGACAGAGGGCCCATTAGCCTGATAGTCTACAGCTGGACTTGCAGAAAGAGCAGAGCAGCTTAGCCCATAGAGAAATGAGCCCTGGGAGAGAGACAAGACTTATCCCAGCCTACAGCTGATATTGGAAGAAGCTGGGACCACCACAAAGCCTTAAGAAGAAGCCTGAACCCTTGTAGACATCAGCAGCCATCTTGATCCAGCATGTGGCAACAGACTTTGGTGAGGGAAGTAATTTATGCATTATGACCCAGTAACTATAAGCTCTTACCCTAAATAAATACCTTTTATAAAAGCCAACAGACTTCTGTTATTTTGAATAAACACCCCTTTGGCTGGCTAATTCAACTGACATATCATACAAAGTAGGCTTGAAGTCAAATTGAGCATGTCATAAAAATAATAGATGTCAACCCATTAAAAAAATTGCACAGTTCTAAAACATTATAGACCTAATAATGTAAATTGAAAAAATATCAAGGAAAATTGACAGAGCTAAATGAAGAAAGAGTCACATCTATAATCATAATGTGAGGAAATACACATGAATATTTAAATTGTAAATGGATGCAAATTTAAATATGAAAGGTAAAAAAAATAAAGTTTTAGAAGAAAGCATAGAAGGCTATTTTCATGACTTTATTTACTGATTAGGATACCCAAAATTTTAACTGAAAAAGAGAAAAAATAAAATGAATTTTTTAAAGGATAATCACTTCTATTCATCAACAGATATTATTAAGAATGTAAAGATAACCCAAAGAGTCTGATAAGAGGTTTGGAATATAAATGTCCAACAATAAAATATATGCACAACTTACAGTAAATTTCTGCAAGTCAATAATTAAATAAAAACAGTCATCTCAATAGTAACATAGGCAAAATCCTTGAGTATATATTTTACAGACTTATTCAAATAGTCAATATGAACAGTTAATCAACCTTGTTTGAACTTGTGAAAATGCAAATTAAAAGTATACATTGTAATAGCACCTTATAACCAAACAGAATGTCTAAAAGTAAAAGAGATTTGTGGAGCACTGGAATTCTCATTAGTGCTGGTGGGAATGTAAATGTGTATGAATAATACAGGGGAGGATTTTCTGTTTCTCAAAATTGTGAGATCATAAAAGAAAATATTAATGAATTTGTATTAAATAAAAATACAAAATAGTTTACATTGAAAAACACGATAATTAGGGAAACTATATTTAAATTACATTTATTTTATTTTATAACTTTTTTCTTAATTGAAAGGAATGTTTAAAATGTATTACTGTTTAATATTTTAAATTTTTTAACTTATATCCTTAACAAAAATATTTTAGAATTTATGAATAAAAACACTGACATATCAGTAAAAATATAAGCAAAAGAACTGAAGGGATAGATTATCAGAAAATAGAGAAAATGTGTCTTAAGCATCTTGAAATATGCTCAACCTAATTTCTAACAAACATGTGCTGATTAAAAGTACACTGATATTTGCAAAAGTTAAACATGTGGTAAAACTTTCTGATCACAAGGTTTTTGGAAAGCAAGAGTGAGGAGAGTATAAAAATGGTCTAACTCTATGGAGGGAACATTTTTTCATATGTATGAAAATTACAAATGCATTCCCAATTTATCACTTAAACATCTGGAGTTTACACTACAGATATGTCTGCTTAATAACAGATTTTTGGATCTATTATTTTAAAATTTTTTCTTAGTTCTTTTTCTTTTTCCTTAATTTTATTTACTAAAACTGAGTACATCACTGGTGGAGGGCAGGCTACAGGGTGATTAGTTGATAAGCAACAGCAAGCTGTGATGGTTCCTAGGGGCCTAGGAGGGAAGATTGATTTTCCTGTGTGTTTTTTTGTTGTTGTTGTTTTTGCTGTTTAGTTTCTTGTTTGTTGTCTCTTCCCTTTCTTTTTTCCTTTACTTATTTTCCCAATCTACTTTATTTCTTTGCTTTCCATTATTTTTCTGTCTTCTGACTTCTGTTTTTCTTCCACATCTTCTTGTTTTGTCTTCATTTTTCTTTCTCTCTCTCTTGTCCACCTTTTTTTCCCTTTTATTCTCTTCTAATCTGTCTAGCCCATTTTATTCATTCTATTTTTTCTCTCTATTTTGTTTCTTGTTTCTTTCTTGCTATTCCAAATTTTTTATTCTTATTCCTTTTTATGTTTTCTGACTTTTTCTCATTTACTTACTTACTTTCCTACCTCTTGTATGTTTCCTCTTCTGCCTTTTAAAATTATTATTACTATTATTCTTTTTTTCTTATCTCTTTCCTTTGCTCTGGTCCTAAATTTTTTTCAAGGGAACACAGAAACTATAAGACTATGGAAGTGAGGCTCAATAAGATTAAGTCAGAGTTCTGGCAAGGTGGAGTCTGTTTAGGTGGGCACTTCTCAGCTCTCTTACAAAAAAACAACTGAAAAGGGGCAAAGTCCTACCTAAGTGAGATGTTTTGGGAACCCACAGAGCAGGAGGCTTCAGGGCATCAATCTGGAGGGAACTTGACAAGAGATAAAGATCCCAAGGGAAAATTGTGAGTTTATCACCCCTGTGGCTTGAAATGACAGGTAGCTAAGTCTCACCCTCAAGGCAAAATGCTTCCATGAACCCCCTGACTCCCACAAGCCAGTGAGTGGGAGGTAGCACTCTCTGGGAGGAAGAGGGTTCTGGCAAAAGGTGTAGAGGTGTTTCCTTTCTGTGGGATTAGTTACCTGGGCCCCCTTTGAACTTCAGGGAACATACCAGCTGGCACCAAAGTAGACCTGGGAAGAGGGGAAAGGGGAATCTACTCAGGCATCCTGACACACCCACCCTGGGAGAGAGGAACTTGGGTGGGGAGAGGATGGAGTCAGGCAACTGATTAGTCTGTTGCTGAAAATTATCAAAATTCCAACTCCCTTAAGGCAGATGGGTGGTAGGAAGCATCAATAAGCTTTCAAGGGCCTTTTTACAGTCCCCTGGGAGGAGGAGTGGTTAGGAAGAATGTCAAGAGTGGATTCTCTGTGGTGAATTTGGTGACCAGGGTTCCCTTTGAATTTCAGAAGGGACCTCAACTTGACCAGGAGCGGGGAAGGGGACCCACTTACACAAGCTTTCACACCCAACTGTCCTGGGAGAGAAAGAAATTAAAATAGAAAGGTGGCAGGGACAGACAGGCACCTAATCAGCAGGATCTGGTCATCTGCAAAGATTCTAACTTGTGGGAGGGAAAGTGGGTGGATAGATTTCTGAAAGGCTAACTTGCTCAAGGAGAAAGTTCAGCTTAATGAAGGAGTTCATGCCTTGAATATTCAAGTTCTCTGCTTCAATTCCTGGGTCTTTTTAGAGAGGTGATCCACCGGGTTATCAGACATCCAGCTGATACTTTAAGATAGGGAACATAAAGACATTCTTTCTGTATTAGGTTTTCTTGGATCACTTATTTTTCTTAAAAAATGTTCCTTTTTTATTTTAACTTAGTTTATTGCTAAAACCCGGTTCAAAACCTGCAGTGGGCAGGCTGCACGGTACTTGATTGATGAACACTGACAGCCTGAGAAGTTCCTTAGGGGCCTAAGAGGGAAGAGTGTTTTTCCATGGTTTTTGCTTGCTTGTTTGTTTGTTGGTTGGTTGGTTGGTTTGTACTTTTTTGTTGTTTTTATTTTAATCCTCTTTCTCCCCATCCTTTTTTTATATTATTTGCTTGTGTCTCATTTCTTCTTTGTTGTGTTTCCCCTTGCATTGTTTCCCTTTTATTTGTCTAACATTTTTGTCTACCCATGCTATTTCTGTTCCTTCCTTCATCTTTCTATCTTCTGCTTTCTGTTGTTGTTCTTACGTTCCACTACTTTTTGTTTGGTCTTCATTTTTTTTCTTGTTTTTACTTCTCTCTCCTTTTTTCTGTTTTCTTTTTTCTTTTTCCTATTTGTCTTTTCTTTTCACTCTCTCTATCTTCTCATCATGGCATTTTAATTCATCCTATATATTTTTCCCTATTCAGTTTCTAATCCCTTTGCTTGCACTCCACTTTTTTATTCTTATAACTCTGCACTTTTTACTCAAGTTAATTAAGCATTTTCCTAGGTCTTATATGGTTCTTCTTCTACCTTTTACTATTATTACTAGTATCCTTTTTCTCTTCTTATGTCTTTCTTTTTCTCTGATTGTAGTTTTTTTCAAGGGAACATAGACAATAGCAAGGAAATAGAATAAGAAGAATGAAGTTCAAAGTGAAAACTTAATGGAAACAAACAAACAAAAAAAACCCCACAGCAAAATAAAATTCTAAATTTGAAAGAGAAGTTAATCAACTGACCAAATCCATCAAGATAAACTGATGCATAGGTAACAACAAAAAATTACAACCCACACTAAGAAACAGGAAGATATGGCCCACTCAAATGAACCAACTAAAAAACAGGATGAAATGCAGACTAACTAATCAGAGATATCCAAACAAATATCATGGACCAACTTTAAGTGAAGGAAAAGATTACAGATAATAAGAAGACACCGGGAGAACATACTGAAGAATTTGTAAACATACATAAAAAGATAACAGATATGATGGAAATGAATGGCACAATACAAGAAATCAAAAATACACTGGAAGCATGTAAAAAGATTTGAACATGCAGAGGAAAGAATCAGTGATGTGGAAGACAGATTTAGCTGAAATCAAACAGATAGATAAAAAGATAGAAAAAAATCCCACAGGAAATCAGGGATTAGAATGACAGAACAAAATGCACAAACATATGCATTATAGGCATCCCAGGGGGAGAAGAAAGGGGAAAGGGGACAGAAGGTGTGTTGGAGGAAATAATGGCTGAAAATTTCCCAACACTATTGAAAGTCATGGACATACATGTCCTCAAAGTGCAGTGCATCCCAAACATTATAAATCCTAACAGGCTTACTCTAAGACATTTACTTGTCAAATTGTCCAATGCTCAAGGTAAAGAGAGACCACTGAAAGCAGCAAGAGTGAAGAGAACCACCACATACAAGAGAAGTTTGATAAGTTTAAATGCTGATTTACCATATAAAACAATGGAGGCAAGAATGCAGTGGTGTGACATAGTTAAGGTGCTAAACAAAAAAAAATCTCCAGCCAAGAAATCTATATCCAGCAAAACTGGCATTCAAAAATGATGGAGAGTTCAAAATATTCATAGATAAACAGAAATTAAGCGAGCATGTCAATAAGAAACCTACACTTCAAGAAATACTAAAGGGAGTTCTGAATTTCAAAAGGAAAAAAACAGGAAACACAGTGTTGGAGAAGAGTGTAAGACAACTAAAAATATAAGAGATATAAAAACAACATATGGCATACATAAACCTAAAGAAAATATGGCTAAAGTAAGTAATTCCTTGACAGTAATAGCATTGAATGTTAATGTATTAAAGTCACCAGTCAAGATACACAGATTGGCAGAATGGATAAGGAAATATGACCCATTTATATGCTGTCTACAGGAAACTCACCTTAAACCCAGGGATGCCAGGAAGCTGGAAGTGAATGCTTGAAAAATAATTTTACAAGCAAGCAATAACCAAAAAAGGGCAAGGGCAGCTATAATAATATTGGACAAGATAGACTTTAATGCAAAACTATTGTAAGAGACAAAAATGGACACTATATATTAATAAAAGGGGTAATCTATGAAGAAGAAAGGACAATCAAAAAAAATTATGCACTTAATCTGGGTGCCTCAAATTAATGAGGCAAACACTGGAAAAACTAAGTTTGATTCTCAATGGAGAATCAATAAAGAAAAAAAAGACTTTGAATAATAGATTAGAGGAGCTGGACTTAATAGACATATAGAGAATATTACACCCAAATACAGTAGGATATGCATTCTTCTTGAGTGCACATGGATCATTCTCGAAGATAGGCCACATACTAAGCCGCAAAACAACTCTCCATGACTTCAGACAGGTTGAAATTATACAAAGTGATTTCTTTTTCCACAATGGAATGGAGCTGGAAAACAATAAGGGACAAAGAACCAGATTGGGCACAAAGATATGGAATTTGAACAACACACTTATGGACAAACAGCAGGTCAAGAAGGAAATCACAAAAGAAACCAGTAACTACCTTGAAATGAATGAAAATGACAGCCCAATGTATCAAAACCTATGGGATGCAGTAAGAGCTGTACATAGAGGAAAATTCAGAGCCCTAAGTGCCTATATTAAAAAAGGAGAGAGAGAGCTAAAATCAAACCTAACTGCACACCTGGAGGAATTAGAAAAAGAACAACAAACTTAATCCAAAGGAAATAGAAGGTAGGATATAACTAATATTAGAGCAGAACTAAATGAAATTGAAAATAAGAAAGTACTAGAAAAAATAACCAAAACGAAAAGCTGGTTCTTTGAGAAGATTAATAAAAATGACAAACCCTTAGCTAGACTAAAAAAAATAAAACAAAAGAGAGAGAAGATACAAATACATGAAATAAGAAATGAGGAAGGAGATATCACCATTGATTTGACAGAAATAAAGAGTATAAGAGGAAACTTTGAAAACTTGTATGCCAACAAGATGAATAACTTTGATGAAATGGACAAATTTCTAGAAACACATAAGCAGCCTTCATTGACTAAAGAAGAAACAGATGAACTCAACACACCAATAATATGTAGGGAAATTGAATTTGTCACCAAAAACCTCCTCACTAAGAAAAGTCCAGACCAGATGGCTTCCCAGGTGAATTCTACCAAACATTCCAGAAAGAACTAACACCAATCTTGTTTAAACTCCTCCAAAAAAAGAAGTGGAGGGAACATTGCCTAACTCATTCTATGATGCAAATATCACCCTAAAACAAAAGTCAAATAAAGACACCAAAAGAAAGGAAAAGTACAGACTAATTTCTGTAATGAATGTGTATGCTAAAATCCTCAACAAAATTACTTGCTAATTGTATTCAACAACACATCAACCGAATTATACACCATGACAAATTAAGTTTCATCACTGGTATGGAAGGGTTTTTCAACATAAGAAATCAATGCAATACATCACATTGATAGATGTAAGAAAAACATCAAATGATCATCTCTATTGATGCAGAAAATTCATTCGACAAAATACAGCACACTTTCTGGATTAAAACACTTTAAAAGATAGGAAAAGAAGGAAACTACCTCAACATGATAAAGGGTGTATATGAAAAACACACAACAAACATCATAGTCAATGGTGGAATGCTAAAAGCTTTCCTGCTAAGATGTGAAAAATATAAACATGACCACTGAAACTGCTCCTATTTAACATTGTGTTACAAGTACTTGCTTGAGTACTTATGCAGGAAAAAGATATTAAAGGCATCCAAATTGGAGAGGAAGAGGTAAAAATTCCAGTATTTGCAGATGACATGATACTATACATTGAGAGCCCTTAGGAATCTGCCACAAACTTTTAGAGGTGATAAAAGAGTTCAGTAAAGTCACAGAAGATAAGATCAATGTGCAAAAATCAATATCATATCTGGACACAAATAATGAGCAATCTCAAGAAGAAATCAAGATAAAAGTTCCATTTACAATAGAAACCAAAAGAATAAATACCTAGGAATAAACTTTACTAAAGATGTGAAGGACTTCTATTCAGAAAACTACACAACACTGAAAAAGGAAATCAAAGAAGATCTAAATACATGGAAGAATGTTCCCCATTCATGAATTGGATGACTAAACATCATAATATGTCAGTCCTACTCAAAATGATTCACAGATTTAACACAATCTCAATAAAAATTACAACAGTATGTTTTATTGTATTTAAAAAACTAACAATGAAATTTATTTGGAAGGGCAAGGGCCCCCGAGTAGCCAAAGACATATTGACAAATAAAAGTAAATTTGGAGGAATCATATTATCTGACTTCAAACCATATTACAAACTACAGTGGTCAAAACTACATGGTATTGGCACAAGGATAGAATCACTGATCAATGGGACAGAACTGAGAGTTCTGATATAGATCCTTGCATATATGGTCAACTGATATTCAACAAGGCCACCGGGTCCACTCAAATGGGAAAGAATGTCCTGTTCAACAAATGGAGCTTCAAGAACTGGATATCCTCATCCAAAGAATGAGAGAGAACCACAATATCACACCAATACCAAAATTAACTCAATATAGATCAAAGATCTAAATATAAGAGCCAAGTTCATAAAATTTCTAGAAGATAATGTGTGGAAGCATCAATGGGAACTTATAGCATGAAATGTATTCCTAAACTTTACACCCAAAGCATGAACAATGAAAGAATTAGATAAATAGGACCTCCTCAAAATTAAAAACTTTGCATTTCAAAAGAGTTTGTCAAGAAAGTTAAAAGGCAACCTACTCAGTGGAAGAATATATTGGGTAAACATCTATCTGATAGGGGCCTAATATGCAGCATATATAAAGAAATCTTACATTTCAAAAATAAAAAAACAACCCATTTAAAAAATGGGCAAGAGATTTGAATAGACACTCTCCAAAGAAATAGAAATAGCTAAAAAGCACATGAAAAGATGTTCACCATAACTAGCTATTGGGGAAATTCAAATCAAAACTACAATGAGATATCATTTAACACCCGTTAGACTGGTGGCTCTTAATAAAAGTGAACTACATGTGTTTGAGAGGATATGGAGGAAAGGCAATGCTTATCCACTGCTGGTGGGAATGTAGATTGGTGCAGTCATTGTGGAGGACAGATTGGCAGTTCTTCAGGAAGCTAGCTATAGAACTTCCATATGATCCAGCAACCCCAATATTGGATATATACCCAGAAGAATGGAAAGGAGGGACACAAACAGATATATGCACTCCAATGTTCATAATGCCATTATTCACCATCATCAAAAGTTGGAAGCAACCCAAATGTCCATCAACAGATGAATGGCTAAACAAAATGTAGTATATACATACAATGGAATATTACTCAGCTGTAAGAAGGAATGCAGTATGAACACATGAGTTAACATGGATGAATCTTTAAGACCTTATATTGAATTAAGTAAGCCAGGCACTGAAGGACAAACATTACATGAACTCACTGATAGGAATTAAACAAATTGAGTAGACTCACAGAGTTAGAGTCTGGAAGATAGGTTTATAGGAGACAAAAAGTTAATCATGTTTAGTGAGCCAATGCCTGTACAGGCAAAAGCTATGATAAGGTGGAAGGGTGTGCTTGGGCAGTGCATGGGCATGACTGTGGTACACTGACATGTTTTGGGTTGGTAGTGCTGGTCTTCGAGAGGTAGTAGGGTAGGTGTGCTGGGTTGGACTATCCTTGGGACTGGGAAAAGCTTTGAGGGAAGGAACAAAGAAACTCTGGGGGCTTGCAGGTCTGTGATTAAATATATAATGTTTTGTATGTTCTTTTAGCAAATGTGGCAGGGGAGGCTTACTGGTGTAGGGTGACTTGTAGGGGTTCTATGGGATAGGGTGCACCAGGAGCAGGCTTCTATAGAATATCTGTGTTCATTTTACCATAATGTGTTATATCAGTGTGTATATCATATAATAAACAAGAAAATATTAAACTTCTATCCTAGGGAGTCCTGCTATGTTCTCAATTAGAGGGACAAGAATCCCTCAAGAACATAGGAAGTGCCTAAAAGAAAACAGACCAATATGTCAAGCCCTCAATATTATTGCAAGTAACTATGAATATTATTCTTCAAACATTAAAACTTAGTGATTACCATAGGTTCTAATGGGAGGGGAATGGAAAAATAGATTAGGTGGAATGTAGGGCATTTTTAGAGCATTGGAATTGTTCAGCATTATCTTACAATAATGGTTATAGGCCACTTCAAATTTTGTCAAAACCTTTAAAAGTGTATGATCCAAAATGTAAACCATAATGTAAATCATTGACCATGGTTAGTAGCAATGCTTCAATATGTTCACATCAATTGTAACAAAAGTACCATACACACGTAAAATGTTATTAAGGGAGTGGGGGAAAGGGTGAAGGCGTTTGGTATATGGGATTCACCTGTATTCTCTATGTAACTATTCTGTACCCTAAAACTCCTTTGAAAACAAAATGAAAAAATAAGACACTGGGGGAATATATACAAGAAAATGGAACCATACATACAAGACAACAGATCTTACAGTGATGAAAAACACAATGACTAATTAAAAAAAAAAGTTTTCTTTCAAATTGTTTTAATTTTGTGTATTTTATTGTTTGTTTTTTTAATTTCATTTTCTTATTAATTTTATTTGGTTATTTTATTGGTTTCATTTATGGAGACGTTTTGTATCACATAAGGGTCACAGCATTTCTGGGGAAGGATCACTGATGTGAGGTGTCAGTGATGTGGGGACACATGGGAAGGGGTTTACCTGGGGAATGTCTCTAAGACATATGAATGAGTTCAGTTCTTCATGGGACATTGTCTCGGTCGGTGGAGATCCAAAAAATAACCAAAAGAATATTGAATTCTCCTCCTGGGCATTCCTGCTACATTCTCAAATAGGACGGCAAGAATCTCCCAATTGCAAGAACAATGTATAGTGAAGGAAGACAGACAATTATGCCAGCCCCTTGATACTGATGGTTGTACTTATGAGCCTATTCTTGTGAAATTGAAACTTAGCCTAATATTATATTCTGCTTAAGAGTTTCCTCCTTGAAGCCTCCTTATTGTTCAAATGTGGCCTCTCTCCAAGCCAAACTCAGCCTGTGAACACTCTACCTTCCCCTCAGCATGGGACATGAATCCTGGGTTTGAGCCTCCCTGGCATTGATAGATTATTACCAAGCACCAACTAGCAATACATCTGGAAAGAAGACCTTGACCACAAGGGGGGAATGACAATTACAAATGAGTTTTTATGGCTAAGAGATTTCAAAGTGAATGGGAGGTCATTCCAGAGGTTATGTTTATACAAGTCTCAGAGGGATCTCATTGACTGCCAGAGTAAACAGTGCCTCAAATTGTGGGGCTCCTGGGGGCTCTAGAGATATTCAGAAACTATAAGCAGGACAGATAGCTCAGGAAATTGTCACCCTGTCAGTCGGCCTTACTTTGGAATTTATATTCCCCAGTGTAGCAGAGTAAGACTCAATTATAGGTTCTCTACATATGACTCTTCTGTCCCTTTTATTTGCAACCATAATTAACACTATACTTGATAAATACATGTCCCAGAGACTTAAATCTTTGGTCTATCCTTGTGCCAGTTGAGCCCTGAATTTCAGCCCAGTTGCAAAAGCTACTCTCCAGTTCATTGGACTCACCCGGGAAAACTAACAAGGAGATGATGATGGACAAAGCACATCCCAAGGAACAGAGTGTGTCTGCACCTGCAAGCAATAATCATTTGTTAAAAAGACTGATAGAATAAATAAAAACTATGCCAATATGTATATATATATAAACCCATTCTGAAACCCCAAGAAGTCCTGGAATACAGAAATGTCCCTTCCTATTTCACAAGAAGCCCTGTAGGCTATTTGCTTAATATTGTCCTGGGATTACATTCTAAATTATTAATAACTTGTTACAGCTTGGTTGTAGTGCACAATTAAAATCGCACTAACTTCAGTTTGAAATGTCATTCTACAGTTTTATTTACACAACCAGTGAAGGGCAAGTTCTAGAATACCAGCTTTAATCCTTTTCAAACATATCATTAATAAAAGAACCCATCTGTCCCATGGGTTCTAAACTCCCACTCAATTAGAAGCAGAGTGGGCATCATCAACCCTAAATCTTCAAGACGGGGGAATGAACAATGTTCCAAAGTAGACTTATTATTATTCTACTATAGATTTATTATTACACTAGCAATGGAATAACTCTTATGATTGATATAAATGCAGTGGCCACTAGAGGTCCTGAGTAATGGGAGAGGGAAGAATAGGTGTAATATGGGGGCATTTTCAGAACATTGGATTTGTCCTGCATGATATTGTAGTGACACTGTATATTTTTTTCATAACTTACAAAATTGTGTAGTTCAGTGTGTATACTATAATGTAAATTCTAGTCCATGGTTAGTAGCAATGCTTCAATATGGGTTCATCAATTATAACAAATGTACCACATTACTGAAGGATGTGGTAAATGCTGGAATGTTTAGGAATGGGAGGTAGTGGGGCATATGGGAATCCCTTATATTTTTTAATGTAACATTTATGTAACCTAAAGCTTCTTTAAAAATAAAAGAAAAATTATAAAAAGATAAACTTATTATAAGTGTAACCAAGGGTTAAGAATTAACAAATAACTATGATTACAAAATCATTATAGAGATGCCTTTATTTTATAAAATAGCTAAAGTTTAATATTTGAAATTCCTGAAATTGCCTGGATTTAACCTAGACCTGCTATTGTTATGGTCTTTCTAAACAGGTTTCACCCCTGTTTATGGTTACTCTAAACTTAGGCTTTCCCTTGTTTATACTTACCCTTGAGATGATAAATCTAAATTGACTTTTCCCTCATTGATAATTTGGCTCATCCTTGTTTATACTTACTATTGTGATGGTAATTGTAGTCTAATTTTATCCTTACTATTGTGATGGTAACCATTCAACCCTCTGCTTAAGAATCATATGGAAAACCTTGTGACTGACCTCTAGCACTCTGCCCTTTACTATCCCAGAAGCTTGATCTCTGATCATGATTATAACTTTGTGACTCACCCTGGTTTGGTACCGATCCCCATCCTCTTCAGCCCCCTTATGTTTATTAATGAAGGGACCTGTGTCCAGCTCCTCCCCAATTATTTCTTAGCACCATGATGTTATAAATTATTAGAATTTGAAGATTCAAGAGATGGTTTTGTGCCATTAGGTCACTGTGCTCCTTTGTTTGTTCAAACAAATAATCTGTTTCCTCTCTTTGAAACCTGAGTGTCTCAGAACTTGGCTTTAAAGGTGCATAGGTCATCCCCTATATTTTTGATGTAACATTAATATAATCTAAAGTTTCTTTAAAAATAAAAAAAAGATGCATTAGGAGAAAAGAACCTGCTTTTGCTTGGTATTACAGGGCAACACAAATTAAACAAAAGTGTTAGGGAAAAATTCAGAGTTAAAGCACTTGTATAGATTGCCAAATTTCAACATATGAAAATTTCATATACTTTATATACAATTAAAGGACATATTTTTAAATAAGGGAAGTTGTGATATTTGAACCTTGGCACACGTGCTCCCATTCCCATTACCTGAGGCCACTAGAAATTTCCATCTTCTATCTGTCTTTCCTGGTGGGTCTTGGATTGACTTAAGGTCTTGAAAAAAGCTCCCACCAAATAACTATCACATTTGAGATGAAGTATATTTTCCATGACACTCATAGTTTTATGGGATAACAAATCAGGTCTATATTTTATAGTGCAGCCTCTGTGGAAGACACTTTGATGGGTACTCAGGAAGCTAAATATAGAACTGGCTTATGTTCGAGTAAATCCTTTGCTAGAAAATATCTAGAAGAACTGAAAACTGTGACACAAACAGATATCTGCACACCAATATTCATAGCGGTGTTATTCACAATTGCCAAAAGATGGAAACAATCCTAGTGTCCATCAACTGATGAATGGATAAACAAAATGTGGTATATGCATATGGTGGAATACTATGCCTCAGTAAGAAGAAATTAAATTGGGACACATATGATAAAATGGATGAATCCTGAAGACATCATGGCAAGTGAAGTAAGCTAGACACAAAAGGACAAATATTGCATGGCACTAAAATGAACTAAATATGAAGAATAAACTCAGGGGAAGCGGGTGTGGCTCAATCGATAGAGATCCCGTTTACCATATGGGAGGCCCCAGGTTCGCTTCCCGGGGCCTCCTTGTGAGGGCAGGCTGGCCTGTGCAGTGCGGTGGGCTGATGCAGCAAGACCTCACAGCAAGGGGAAGATAAGCAGACACAGAAAAAACACACAGCAAATGGACACAGCAAACACAAAATAGCAAGGGGGAGATAAATAAATAAATCTTAAAAAAAAAAAAAGAATAAACTCATAGAGCTAATTCCAAGAATATAGTTATTAGGAGATAAGAAGAGGGTTGTGAAGAAGTACTGATGCTTATGTACAAGCAAGTTTTAATTAACTTGACTATAAATGTGTGGAAATGGATAGAGTTTTTGGTAACACATTATAGTGAGTGGCAGCTGGTTTATAAATGAGATTGTGGCTGGAAAGGGTAAGCCAGGCATACAAATATCAATTGAAAGAAAGATAGAGAATAATCTAGGGACTGAATAACACAGTGAACCCAGAGACTGATGAGAATTGTGGTTAATAGAACAAATATAAGAATGTCCTTCTGTGAACTAGAATGGATATACATCACTAATGCAGTGTGGTGGGAGTGTGGAGAAGAATGGGAAAAATACAATTAATGTAGCCTATGGACTATAGTTAACAGCAATACTGTAATATTATTGAATCAATGCCAACAGTATACTGTGTTAATAATAGATATGGAGAAAATATGCCAAATGTATGCTATGGACCATAGTTAGTGATAATAGTCTGATGATATTATCTCACAATCTGTAACAAAAGTTCCACAACACCATGGTATGTTATTAAAACGTTGTTGTATGGGAATTCTACACATGTGCATGATTGTTTTGTAAGTTCACAACATTTGTAATAAAAATATATTTTAAAAAGTTAAGGATAGATATAAAAGTGAATGTAGGAAAGATTTTTAAAAGGGGTCATTTATTGATATTAAAATTTAATCTGTCAATAATTGATATTTAAATTAACAAGGAAGCTAGTTAAGATTGGATGCATATAGAAAGAGAAGTTTCTTCTCAGAGACAACTGGGTAGAATGGCATAGAATTCTCCATGAAAGCAGAGGTAAAACTGAAATAATTTGAATAGTTTGATTGTTAGCAGTGTTTGCACCTATGATACTGTTTTCAAGGTAATGAGTGAACAGACCACTGTAACCAACTAGGTGGAGACAAGCAAGCAGCATGTTTAGGGGAATGGTATCACATTTTAAGTAACAAATGTAAGGAAGACATTATGGAAAGCCGATTGCAGAACTGCATTTGCTAATATGACCCTAAAAGAAAGAAAGAAATTGTAAGATATCAAATTCCAGTTTAAAATATTGACAAATTGTTCACTAAAGCTATCTAAATAAGGAATTGCTTCCCTTCTTGTTTTGCCTATACATATGAAAAAAAATTTCACACACAAAAAATTTAAGGATAAATATGAAGATGGGAACAATAACAACAAAAAAGAGTTGTTAAAAGAAAACCCTAGGTGAAGTTTACAATAACCACAAAGAAACATTTGTGCTGTTACTGTGACTGTTACAATGTAACATATGTTAATATAACAAATGGAGGCATAAGGATTATATAAGAATAAATCAAATCTAGGGAAGCCCTGTGTCTACCAGGTGTCATACCTAACCCTATGGTCACCAAATACTTAAAATAAAAATTGAATTTTACAGTATCCAACCAAATATTTTTAAGTGTGTACACTTACACTGTATAAACTTCTCCTGTTCTTTGTTTTGTGGGAGATCCTTTCCAAATGTGGATTGGAAACTGCCCCCATTGTTAAGTGCTCAAATCAACTCATCCCAATAATATACTGTCTGTAGCAGTTTGATATTGTTTACGAATTCCAAAAATAGATATTGCAGCATGTTTGTGAACTGGTCTGTTACTCTGGGCATATTAGACTGTATTGAATTCAGAGGTTTCACTTTTATTTGATTGAGTTGTGATTAGGGCTTTGATTGGGCCATGTCAGTGGGTGGGGTGTCACAGAGAAAACTACATGGCAGAGGAGTTATGTGAAGTTTTGATCCTGGAGCCCAGGAAGTGAGCACACAGAGAAACAGGTGAGGAAAGAGAGAGGGCTCCATTAGACACAGCAGAGGCCCCGGGGAAGAGAAAAGTCATTCGTGTGACAGTTTACAGCTGGCCTTGTGGATAGGACACAGCAGCTGAGCCCAGATAGAAACTAGCCCTGGGAGGCAGGAGACTTATCCCAGCCTACAGCTGATATTGGAAGCAGCTGGGACCATGGAGCCTTAAGAGGAAGAGGAAACCCTAACTCTTGCAAATGTCAGCAGCCACCATGCTCCGACACATGGCAACAGACTTGGTGAGGGAAGTAGCTTACACTTTATGACCTGGTAACTGTAAGCTTCTACCCAAGTAAGTACCCTCTATAAAAACAACAGATTCCTCGTATTTTGCATCAGCACCCCTTTGGCTGACTAATACATTGTCTAATATTTTCTTTTAACACATATAACTCATTTCATCATGTATACTGACTAGTTTTTAAATCCCAGGTCTAACATTATCAGTAATCAATAAAATTTAATCTGTATTTAGTAACTAATTTACTTTCTGGGTTTTTTGTCTTTTTAAGTTTTGTTTGTTTCTTTGCAGTTAAAGGTTAGAGGATTTGCAAAAGGGTAATGGAATATGATACTTCAAATTAGATTATAAAATCAAAATATATTTTCTAGTGGTGATTAGATCTGCAAATATTAGTATCTTCTCTCAAGAAACCTGTCAATTAATTGAGGGCCCAGTGTTGTATCTTGCTCTATTTTAATAGGGTGAATTATGGTACACAGGAAAAGTAACAACAATGACAACAAAGAACTTAAGTATGAGAACAAAGAAAAAGCATCAGAATTAACCGATAATTTGGATTCAGAGTGATTGCTTTGTACTGATTAGAAAGGTTTCAAAGGTCATTCCCTTGAGAGATAGGAATTTGGTTTCCTTAACTTAAGAATCACTCTGCTTCCCAATGATATTTTTTAATAAAATAAGAACAGATTATTTTAATAAAAATAATTATTAAAATTAAAATAAGGGACTGAGAAGAGATTGAAATTGTCTCACAAAGAGCATTAAAAAATGCCTTGAAAAGCAGCTTTGTTTTCTTTATTTAACTACTTCCTGCAGCTAATTACCACATTGAAAAGTAGAAAGGGAGCTCTGCCTTCCTATTAAGCCCCAGTGCTGGACATCCCAGGGGACTTGTTAAGGGTGCAGCAATATAATAATTAAAAAATTGTTATTAAAAAGAATAAATTACACGCACTTGCATCTACAATTTGAATCACAGAAGAGCTTGTTAAAGCATCCTTAGGGTTTCCTACTCAGATCACCTTGGAATTCTGAATAGTAATGAAACCCTGCATTCACTTAATGGGAATTTTGCAAGGGTGAGACCAAAGAAAAACTGAGAAAAATTTTTAGGTTTCTCCTGGGATCATATGCAAATGTCATACACAATGCATGGTCAATTTGGTTACTAGATCCTTTTTTGTTTGCAAATGTATTGGGAGTGTGAGAATAAAAATGTACTCATTAATTTGAAGTAGGAATATAGCAAAAGGAGCTCAACTTGGTGTTATTGTGCTCATTTTAACTCCTATGTTTACCTTCCATGGGCTTGTCTCCACATTATTGACCATTAGACTAAATAGATCAAAGGATAAGCCCATTTCCCTGACATGACCACATATTTCAGTATCTTGAAGACCTAACTCTAGATTCATTGTGTAATTTTTAAAAAAATATTGTTACTGTATCACAACATTTATAAAAAAATGTCAAAGTATTAAAAATATGATCGGGTGTTTTGTTTGGTGTAGAAATACATATTATTCAAATCTCCTCTGTAAAAAAACCTGATTGTTTAAAATTTGCACATATGTTTCACTTATTCATAAAGCAGAAAGGATTGGGACTAGAATCTACACAAACAAATATCAAAGGATGTTATAAATTTCCTAAAACATTCATTCAAGTCAGTGAAAACCATAAAAATCCTAGGATAGATTGAATTTACCCAGCTGAATTGAAGACTTTGATTTTCTTCCCACAAGGAAAATCATCTTAAAGAACTTCAAAGATAAGCCAAACTCTGCTATTTGTCTACCACCTCTCTCTCTTTCGCGTTCTTTGATGATAATTCCCCTGCTCAAAATTATTTTTATCATTTTCAAATCAGTATTCCACCTTCCAGTCTGCTAAACATAACTATTGAATTGAAACATGGCTTAGGTGTCCCCAAATTGTCTTAATACCACTTTTTCTTGTGCTGAATTAAAAGAGAGCATTTCAATTCCATAAATACTTAAGATGATAATAATATAATTATTAATACTATTATAATAGCATATGTTTATAGCAATTTCAATATTCAATGTATTACAATTTTGAAAATTAATGTTTTCTAATAAACTCTACCATATTATTCTTTGTGTTCTTTATAAGACTGCAAAAGCTATAGCTGCTTTACTATCCGTTACCCACATTCTGTTATTATTCTCCCCTTCTCTTAACATTTCATAATTCTTGTCTTCTTATCTATTTTACATGCTGGGAAAACATCATTATCATTTTCTAATTAATGAAAATTTCATTTCAATATAAAGTCTAGCACACTCCATTTATTTTTTATTTTATTTCAATGAATACATATTTCCAAGATTTCTGTATTTGTTATTGTTTATTATATAAACACTTTTCTTGATCCAACCTGATTTTTGATAATTTATATGATATTATTTTATTAACTATAAGGTTTATGTATGAGTGCATGCATGTGCACACGTGTATATGTGTATTTGTTTTTTTAGACTCCTCTGTTTCCTAAAACTAATTGTGTTTTTTTTTTTATTTGTGTTGGGTTATTTTTCTTGTTAGACTTAACCATGTGTTTTATATTCTTGGTTTACAGGGTCTTTTTCATGGAGCTCTACTGGGGAAGACATGAAGAGCATAGCAGCCATCTTCAAGCCCTCACCTACCACCCCCATATTCTGTATTGTTTGCAGATGTTTCAATATGTTTCCATTCTGCAGCATTGAAATAGGCTAGATATGGAATCACCAGATGGGTCTGGAACCTGGCAAGAAGTCCACGTGGACATCTGTACCCCCAAGATGACTGCTGGAAGACTCTCACATGAGTCTCCCATTTGGAGTGAGATTTTCTCTAGAAGCCAGGAGAAGCCCTAGATATTCTCCAGGGGCCTTATCATTGGGCTGTCCTGGGGGATTGATGGGTAGAGAATCAATCAAAACAGCAAAGAGTTGTAATCCCTCCCATGCCATTAGCAAGGGGGCAGAATAATTAATGGTTTAAAAAGCAAGCACAAAAGCTGAATCTCTTTTGCCTTTCTACTCCTGTTCTTGCCTTCTGCACACTGCTCTTGCTGTATCCCCCCACATGGATCAACATGGAAGTAAAACCAGGGTGTTTATAATCTATAATGGGAAATTATAGTCTGTAAATCAGTCCTCTTCATAATTCTTCAGCCTCTTCCTCTCTACCTGGGACCCATGATCTGTTATTTCATCCCATTTCTCTTCCCTCCCTACCTTAATACATTAATGGCCTAATCAACATGGTGTGCTCTTGAAATTCATTTTTTGCAGCATAGTCAAGAACCTAGAAAAAATCTGGTTACAGCATGTTAGGTGTAATGGAGCAACATGAAATCAGGAACAAGCAGTTTTAGCTGCTTATCAGGTCAAGAACTCAGTGGCAGGGACCACTCCCACTTGGATGTATAAATACCCTGCCCTTGAGCAGCACAGATTTCTCTCTCCTCTTCAGTGTGAAGTAGAGCATGAAGAGCTACTCTCCACTAACCCAGATGCAAGCAGCTGGCCTCCCCTGGAAATCAGGCACAATGGCATCTCTTCTCCTGCTCTATTAGACTCATTGTGCTGTCTAAGTAATAAAGAAGTCTTTTGTTGAAAGGTTCTGTTGTGCCTGATCCTGTAGTCCCATGACACACCATACAACTTGCTTCATAATCTCTCTCTTACACACACACACACACACAAACACACACACACCCATACACATAAATCACACAATAAACTCTAGCTCTTACTGTCTATATTACCCTTTTCTGTCTACTAGCTTTATAATTTCTCTTTAGTAGACAGTTGTAATTCCAATTGAAAACTACTTTCTATTATTAGTAACTTGAATCTTGTTCCCCTTAGGGATTTGGGGAATATGTTAAATCCTTAGAGCTAGGAGACACTTTGGGTCACTTTCTAGCAATGATATTTAGCACTTTGCCCTTTCCTTCCCCAAATGGAAAGATTCTGCTAAAAGTTTAACCACAGACAGTAGTTTACTCAATTTATTATCCCTTTTAATTAGGACAAAAACCAACTGAATCCTCTGGTTTCTCCCCAAGGATCTTGCTCCAGTCCTTTTATATTTTGTATTGCCTTCACATTCATCTTTTTCTCTAAGAAACTGTGTATCCTGCTTCTGATGGCAGAGTCAGCAATTCAGTAAAACAACCCCAAAATCTTCAGCTTTCCCTCTCTAGTCCTTATTTGCAGAAATATTCACCTGGGATTTTCTGTCTGAATAATATTTGTTTTCATATGTAAAAACCCATACATATGATATATATATTTGGTATGTGTCTGCAGCAGGAGTTGTTCATGCCTCCATTTGGTGCTGTGTCTTTATCAATTCTAAAAGTGTTATATATATATATAACCCTAACTCTCATTTTCATTTATTTTTATATATCTTGATATCTTTCTTTTTATATTCTCCTAATCTCAGAGCAATTCAGGGGACTATTTCACAATTTTAAATGCCAAAATTCATAATTTAGTTTTTTTCTTCTTGGCAAATATTAAATTTGTTTCCATTTATTTAAGGTTGCATAATAGATGATCACTTAATGAACTATATTTAAAAATAATGAGTGTATAAATGTAACTGAATTATTAAAATCCTTTATAAGCTTCATTTTTGTGTTTTTCCCTCAACATGATATGATGAACAATATATAAAGGGAAATATTGAAAGAGAGTGAACACCCCTATAACCAACACCTGTATTCTATGATTAATTTTTGTGGTATTTGCTTTATCAGATATCTATACATTGTCAATGCCTTTATCCAACCAATAATGTATCTTATTTTTAATTTATTTCAAAATGAGTTTCAGACATTGGTACATATCACTGCTTAAATATGAACATGAATATGTATCATCTTTTAAAGTGTTTGCTTATGTTTTTTTAATCTTATTTTTCTTTTGGAAGTACACATAATTAAGTATTCCACTTTTTAGTTGAAAACAGAAATTTAAATGGATTGCTCATTAACTTTTTATGATGAATACCATGCCAGGTAAAATGTTGAAATCATCATCTTTGCAGAAAACTCTTTCCTTTTACCCCCATTCCAGCCAATCCCTGCCCAAGCACCACAGAGTCAAACACTGTTCTGGACTCTTGTAGCATGCATTTGTTTCTTATTATAGACACTTAAGTAGTGAAATCCAACAGTATTTACTATTTTATGTAAAGTTTCTTTCACTAAAATAAGGTTTGGGAGGTTCACACTTGCTCTTGCATGCATTAGTGGTTGATCTGTTTTTTATTCAAACTTATTTTTGAGATAATTGTAGATTCATATGCAATTGCAGATTATAATAAAGATCCTATGTACCCTTTGCCCAAGTTCTCTCAATGATAACATGCTAAAAAACTATACAATACTATCAAAATCATTATATTGACATTGGTAAAATATACAAATCTTGCTCAAATTTAATTTTTCCTTGCCTCCTGTATGAGTGTCTGTGTGTGCTAATGTTTGTGCAATTTATCATAAGTAAAGATCAATATATAGAACATTTTCATCACCACAAGGTTCTCTTGTGATGCCCCTTTATAGCCCCACCCATAATCTCACTTTGCCAATTCCTGGCAATCACTGATTTCTTCCCAGTTCTTAATTCTATCATTTCAAGATAGTTACATGAATGGAATCATATACAGTATGTAATCTTTCTAGACATTTTTTTCACTTACTATAATTCTCTAGATATCCTGTCACATTATGACATGTAGCAATAATTTCCTTCTTTTTCTTGTTGAGTAGTTTTCCATATTGTTGATGTACCACAACTTTTTGAATAAAAGGATGAGAGCATATATCTTTTCCCTTGTTTCCGATCCAATAAGAAAAGCAGTTTCATCATTAAGTTTGAGTTTAGGTGTATGTTATGTTTGTTTTTTATATATAATTTTTATCAAGTTGAAGAAGTTCATGTCTATTCTAACTTGCTGAAGGCTCTTTTTAATCATGAAAGTTGTTGGATGTTATAAGATGATTTTTGTGTCAATTGATATGATTTTTTCTTCTTCCTTAGTATGTAAACAAGGTAGATTACACTGATTGATTTTCAACTGTTGAACCAGCCTTTATATCTAAATCTCACTTAATCATGGTCTATAATTCTTTTTATACGTTACAGGATTCAAATTGCTATTATTTTGTAGAAGATCTTTTTGTAGTCTGTCTCTAGCTTTGGTAATATCAGCCATATACATTTATTGGGGATTGCATCTGTCCATTCCTTTTTTAATACACTTTTCAACAAAAACAGCTTTCAGCTGCAATTTCACAAATTTTGATATGTCATATTTTCATTTTAATGGAGTTTTATGTATTTTATTTAAATACATTCACAAATGAAGGAAAACAAAGAAAATTTATCTCAGCAGATCTATCCTTAAAGAATGACCACAGGAAACTCTATTAAGAAATGAAACAATAACAGAATAAAGTTGAAAACTTCACAATAAAAGAACAATGAATTACTAATTTTAATAGATGGGTTGTGAGAAGTGCATTGCTTTATTTCCAACACTTTGAATTATTTTACCCACAATTAGATATTTATGGTAGTGCAGTTAGTTACATTCACAATGTTGTGTTATCCTTACCACCATGAATTACCAAAACATTTCCATCATTCCAAATAGGACCGCTTTGCATTTTAAAACTTAATTCCCTATTCCTAATACACAGCCTTTGCCTTGTAAAAAATATTCCAGATTCTGACTCTATGGTTTGCATATTGTAATACTTTCATAGAAGTGAGATTATACAATATTTGTCCTTTTGTGCCTGGCTTATTTTGCACAACATATTGTCTTCAAGGTTCATCCCTGATGTAGTATGTATCTAAACTTCATTTGTTTTTACAGCTGAATAATATTCCATTGTGTGTATACACCACATGTTGTTTATCCATTCATTGGTTGGTGGACATTAGTGTTGCTTCCATCTTTTGACAATTTTGAATAATGTAGCTATGATCATTGATGTACAAATATCTGATTAAGGTCCTGCTTTCAATTAATTTGAGAATATATTTAATAGTGGGATTTCTGGGCCACATGTTAATTCTATATTTAACTTTCTGTGCAAACACCAATCTGTCTTGGCCAGTGGCTGCAACATTTTACATTCACTCCAGCAATGAATTAATGTTCCTATTTCTCTGCTTACTCTCCAACAGTAATAATTGTCTGTTGTTTTGTTAATAGTAGCCATTCTAGTGGGTGTAAAATGGTATCTCATTGTGATATTTCATTGCCAATTGATTGTGAGCATCTTTTCCTGTATTTTTTGGCCATGTGCATAACTTCTTTGGAGAGATATCTATTCAAATTTCTGCCCTTTTTAAAATTTGGTAGTTTACCAATTTTGCAATGTTGAAAGATTTCTATATATATCCTGGATATTAAACCTTTATTGGATATGTAATTTCCAAATATTTTCTCTGATTGTGTAGGTTGTCATTTTACTTTCATGATAAAGTCATTTGAGATGCACAGTATTTTAATTTTGATGATAAATAACCATTTATCTCTTTCTGTTTTGTTTTGTTTTGTTGCTTGTGTTTTGAGTATAAAATCTAAGAAACCATTGCCTACCACCTAAAGGTGTTCCCCTACCCTTTCTTGTAGGAACTTGATAATTCTGGCTCTAATATTTAGGTCTCCGAACCATTTCTTATCAGTTTTTGTATGTGATGTTATTTAAAGGCCAATACTTCATTCTATTGCAAATTGAAATCCAGTTTTGCCAGCACCTTTTGTTGAAGAGTCTATTCTTTCCCAATTGACTGATCTTTT